>JAANYP010002525.1:0-42500 GCA_020465985.1 Centrapalus pauciflorus
CCCACTTTTCCACAATTATAACAAGCATCGACCTTCATTGGACATTTGTTAGCCTTATGTCCAAATTGATTACAATGGCAACATCTCTTACTTCTATCACATTTATTTGTTCTTGACCTCAAGTATAGTCCATTTAGTTCATCTTCTCCAATAGCTCTTTCTTCATGATTAACAGGTGGTACGATATCAGGCTCACCATATTGCCTACTAAACAACAACTTGAATTGTTCCCAACTAAAGGAAGCAATCAACTTGGATCCCAATTCTTTTTCCCAACAGTTCCACCATTCCTTAGCTAAAAATTACCTTGTACTCATCCTTACAATTCATCTCCCTAAAGATCTGTTCCATAATTGTAATCCACATTTCTGCTTTCTCAATTCTCCGAGATCCAATGAATGTTGGTGGTTGTCAGTCCTTGAATGATCTAATTACATATTTCATGTAATTCTCATCTATTCCGGTTTCATAATCAATCTTTTCCTCGCCCTTGTCTTTACGTTTCGCTTTATTCCTAAGGTTTATGTTATCCACAACATAATTCCTTTCATGTTCCCTCTTTTCTTTTCTCTTGTCTTATTTTTTTATCCTCTCTTCTTTTAGCATCGACCTCATCTCGAGCCCGAAACTGGTCTTGTATCATCTTATTCTGCTCGGCCATCATGGCTAGCATCATCTCTCTTGCTTCCTCAGGTGTCATTCCTCCAGACATGTTCTGAAAATATAAACATATAACTTGTTTAATAACATGTCATTAGTTTAAAGACACCACTTATTTGTCCCGTATGATAGTCAATCACTTATAATTACTAGATCATAACCTATCTTAGTTCAGATCATTACTTAGACCACTACATATCATTACCTAATGTTTGAGATCAAGACCTCACGGACACTTGAATCTCAAACAACTGCTCTGATACCATCTCGTGTGACACCCTTGCCACAACAACCACCATTAACAAGACACCCATGATTAATCACCAATACATCAATTACATAATGATCTGATTACTTAATTAAAGTGCGGAAGCAATTAAAGTACAAAATAAAGTATTACAACAGTTTCAAATCACTCTACAGTGCTACAAAGGTTACATGTCTATGTCTAAAAACCTTCTCCATTGTATTACATTGTCCCAAATTTATTACAACATTAATCTCAACAATAAGTTACCAAATAAGCAACTGAGTCTTCAATTCGCTTCAAACAATAACCTAGCTAGATGGTCCCGCAGCTGATTTTCCTTTTTCCTGTAAAAATTTCAACAACTAAAACGTAAGCGAATGCTTAGTGAATACATAGATTGCGCATTTTATAAATTTTTATGAAGCCCAAGGATAACACAGATAACCAACATCGGATATCCTCTTCGTACACAAAGTACGGACCAGAGCCGCAGCCCCTTCGAGCTCAAAGCTCGGCATTTAAACATACCATCTGAGACAAACGTACGATCGGGGATGACATACTGCCTACCGGGCCTAGGAGGGATCAGCTCCAGGTCATATAGCACAGTAACATAAGAGTAATCGATGCGACCCACCGGTCCATCACTAGATGCACAACAACCGAAAGGACATGCAACAAGTAAGAATGTGCATCTAAATCTACGCAAGTTAGTAGAATTCCAAACAATCAATGAAACAACAGGTCTCAGCAGGCAAAGCTTACATAAAACAAATATAAACATGCGAAATCTACTGTACTCACAGTGGGTGCGTAAATAAACTTTAATCAATCTTATTTCTCTTCGGGCTTTCAACCGGATCCACAAAGTACCCCACTGTGGGTTAAACAACACCACAAGGGACCTGTACGTCAGTTGTAACAAAATATCGTGTCAATAACTGTTTGATTCCATAAAACCAAATTTTGATAAGCTTTGCAATAATTGATTCATATTTCGGATCCATTTTTCGGATCCATGTCCGAATTCGGACCCCACCCGAATTCGGACCCCCAATTCGGTCCCCAATAGATCCTAATTCGGACCTCATAACAACTTCGGACCACATCGAGTTCGTACCACACTTGTCCCAAATTCGGACCATAGCCAGTTCGGTCCCTCATCGAATTCGGACCACCATCCGAATTTGGATCAATTCGGTTTCCCCAACACTTAGAAATTATTTCTGTTTTTATAAATCAACACTTCGGACCATATCCGAATTCGGTCCCCAACCGAATTCGGACCCCATCCGAATTCAAACACTTAGAATATTTTTGCCCCATTTTTGATTGTTCACATTTCGGATCATAAGCCATTTCGGATTATATGCTGGATTCGAATCTATCCTAGATTCGAATGGTGCCAGATTCGAAGACCTTAACAGATTCGAAATCCAACAGATTCGAACATCCGATTTCGGACCTTTTCGAATCTGTTCTTGATTCGACTATTTTCCAGATTTAATTCTAAGTCATTTTTCGTGTTTATTCAATACATGCAATACATCATACCCACTAAAATACACCTATTTTCAAGCATTATAACACTAATAATAACATGTTTTTATACCAAATTACAACCCTTTTTAACCATGTTTCATCATTTTCGACCACACACACTAGAAGACACTCAAATTTCCAGGAATCATACTTATAGTGCGAATTAAAAGCTGAAATTCAATATATATCAACCTTAACACTCGATTTTAATGATTCCATAATAATATCATACATGCATCAACATTTGCAACCTTAAATCTCATTTTCGGATTTTTAACAAATCCGAACCAAAACCATCAATTTCAAAGAATTAGTGAAATGTTTACCTTAAATCGATTCTTGCAGATGTTTTAGTTCCTCCCAAACAACCTTAATCCAAATTTTCAGCTTCAAAATCCAAGTTTTGATGATCTTCAAATTTTAGAGAGAGAGAGAGCCGAGAGATGAGTTCTAGAGAGAGGAAGTGTTGGTTGAAAAATGAAAAGACCTTTGGTCTTTTATTTCAAAATTCCCAATTTTGACACCTTTAGTCCCTCAACTCATCAGATCCCATTTAATACTGAATTATAAAATAAAAGATTTCTATCTTTTATTTTATTATCCTTAATACTTAAATAATTATTTTCACTTAAATAAATTGAAATTTCTAAATTTCCAAATAATACAACAAACTTTATAATTAATCCAAATTCCGTACCAACTTTCATAATTCAACTTAAATTACAAATTTAACTTAATAAACTTCAATTATAACAAATTTAAATCCGAGGATGTTACATATAGGGTTAGGGTTAGGGTTTAGGGTTTGATTTAGGTTTAGAGTTAGCGTTAGGGTTTAGGGTTAGTTTTAAGGTTATGGTTAGGGTCTAGGGTTTACGGTTAGTGATATGGTTTAGGGTTTAAGTTTATGGTTAGGTTCGAGTTATGGTTTGGTTTAGGGTTTAGTGTTAGGGTTTATGGTTTGATTTAGGGTTAAGGTTTATGGTTTAAGGTTTAGGGTCAGGGTCAGGGTTTAGAAAGTTTAGGGTTAGGGTTTAGAGTTTAGGTTTAGGGTATAGGGTTTAGGTTTAGGGTAAGGATTACGATTTAGGGTTTAGGGTTAAGGTTAGGGTTAGATTGGTGTTAGGATTTTTGGTTAGGGTTTAGTTAGGTTAGGGTCTAGCGTTTGTGTTAGGGTTTGGCTTAAGGTTAGGGTTTAGGTGTAAGGGTCGGGTTAGGGTTTATGGTTAAGGTTTAGGTTAGGGTTTAGTGTTTAGTGTTTGGTTTGGGGTTTAAGGTTATGGTTACGGTTTAGGGTTTAATAGTTATCATATATGAGGTTTACATATTACCTTTATAATGTTAATTAAAACATGTTTATAAAAAAATTCAAAAAGTTTTTTTTAAAAGTGGTTCCCTCTGGTACGCTGAGTAATGTGTGGTACTTTCTCGTATGTATGTATATTTCTACGAATTGCATCCTATATTATATAACTTCTACTAGAAAATTATAAAGATGCATTTCCTATATTATTGATCTTATATATCATTCTTGTGATTTAACATTTTCATTTCTTTTTCCTCCTAATCTATATCATTATCACATTATGTTTCATTCCCTCCTCCGTATCTCGAAAGTATATTTAGCAACCCTTTATAATATTCTAGGCTTCTAGACTAGACTTTATTAATGAACAAATGTATTAACTTTCTATTTTCAATTTATAATTACACTTAACATTCATTGTTATGTAACAAGAGAGTATGTTATAAGTTTATAATGGATAAAATTGGTAAGAAAGAAAAAGTGTGAAAGGGTCCCATGAAGGTTAAAAGAGGTGCATGACATATGCACTTGATTGATGTCATAATGAATAGTTCCCCATGTGGAAACCTTTATACACCTTCTACTTCTTTGTCCTACCATATGCCCTTGAGACTTGACCACTCTACTACTATGCCTATAACCTTTACTCTTTTGGAACTAGTACAATTTATAACATCATTTCTTCTTAACGTTAGAAAAGAATCCATAGAATTGAAATGAATACAAATTATTGGTTAGAAGACTCGAATTATGGATATCAATTCTTTATGAATTCTCAAGTTGTATCAACATACAGCTTAATATTTAACTCTCATTTTTCAAGCAATAGTGAAGAACTAAGTAGAAGCTAAGATTAAGAAAAAAAATACAACAATCATTAAGTTATTGTATTTTCAAGTTTCATGATCTAAAAAAACAAAGATTTTATCATAGTTTCTTCTCTTTTCAATTCTATCTACCAAATGTAACCTTAATGTTTTTATACAATGGTTTTAATTGATAATTGTATGTTTAATTTGAGAATTTAATAATTTATGTTATAAACTTGTAATCAAATATGCAATCTAGTTACCTAAAGCAACTAATTGATTTTAAATAGTTTTAACTCAACTAGAAACCTGTTTTATAAACAAACACAAGCTCAGACTTCAGAAGTTGCTTGTTTATAAGTTTTTAAAAAATCAACCATCCGAGTAACATACGATGTTAGATTATTTATATTTTGATTAAATCAATGTAAGGGTTAATCATTTGACAAATATTTGTAAAAATAAAGATTAATTAGAAAATATTTAATTTATGAGAATAAGATATACACAATCTTGAACCTAGCATTGACTTCCACATGTTGCAACATTTATTGGAGCGTGCATTTTTAACATTGAAAATAATAAATAATGATTTGTGTAACAAAATGGTTTATTAATTTACGAATAACTACCTAATGGTATGTGTCTATATATATATATATATATATATATATATATATATATATATATATATATATATATATATATATATAATATAAAAAATCATGTAAAAAACCAAAGTACTTTTAGTATTTTTCAAATAAGTCAATGCACCAAAAACGTTTCCTTAAAAGTCCCCCAATTTAAAAACGTTTTCGTAAAAAGCACTGCAAATAAAATGTTTTCGTTAAAGTCCTTAACTTGACGAAATTTTATGAAAATCCTTAAAAAATCTCATAAAACAACATAATTCGTAAAAAATTTCAAGTTGAATGACTTTTATGGAACGTTTTTGATACATGGACTTAATTGGAAAATATCAAAAGTGTGTTGATTTTTTGTATAATATTTCCTATATGATATTAGCAACCGTGCACTTATAAAGTATTTTTTAAGCATAAATTATTGTAATAACTTTTATATTGTCATTTTAAATTTATATTATATTAAATTAGTGTGTGTGTGTGTGTATATATATATATATATATATATATATATATATATATATATATATATATATATATATATATATATATATATATATATATATATATATATATATATAGAAATAAGTACCTCTCGAAATCAAGTGTACCCGAAGGTACCAACCTTAAAAAAACTTTTAATTTTTTTTTCACATAACCATGTTTAATTTAATGTTATACACATGATATATGAATTTCACATAGATTCACACTTTCTGTGTCCTTAAAAATTATGTGAATGCTCAATGTATATTTATGTGAATGGTCATTCACAGCATGTGAATGGTGTGAATGACCATTCACATGATCTTTTTTTTACCATTCACAATATTTATGATGTTGCCTCTTTTGAAAAAAAGTCTTGTAATGTTGTCTTATACATGTCTATTCAAAAAAATATATGTGAATGATCATTCACATTAGGGTACGCTGAAATCTTATAGGTATGCTGATTAACCTGATTCTGTATGTGTATATATATATATATATATATATATATATATATATATATATATATATATATATACATACATATATATAGGATTGAGTTCACATGAGAACCCCTCATTACTGTGAGAACGTGAGAACCACTCTAAAATTTGAGCATCCACTGTATAAAATTGTGCATTTGATACTAAAATTAAATGTTTTCGGTATATTTATGCATTTCATGTAAAAATGTACGCATCTCATGCTATAATTTATTCATTTTATGTACGAATTGTGCATTTAAGAAAATTTGTGCATTTGATGGTCAAATTTGTGCATTTAGTTTATAATTTAATGAATATAATTTTTGAATGTAATTTTAGTGTTAGATTATTATATTTATTAATATTTACGACTAATAATGGTTTTAAGTAAAACTTTTAATTTTTAAATTTGTGCATTTGATGTACAAATTTGTGCATTTTGGAGTGGTTCTCACGTTCTCACGGTACTGAGGGTCTTACCGGAATCCAACCATATATATACATATATATATATATACATATACATACATATACATACATATATATACATATATATACATATATACATATATATATATATATATATATATATATATATATATATATATATATATATATATAATGAGGACCCTCCTTAAAATGAAGACAGTAAGAACCAATAAGAGTATGCCACATCATCAATATTAATTAATCAACTTAAGGGTATTTTAGACTTTTTGTAATTTATAATTAAATTTTAAAAAGACAAGAAAATTAATTTTTTCCATCTTAAACTCCAATCACCCATAAATAACTAAATGAAAATCAAATTAGATCTCCATTTTTTCTCACTTACCAAAATCATTTCTCTCTCTTTCTCTCCCCCCCTAAAACTCAAATGTTTTAGTTTGTGTCGTTTTGTATTTTGAATTTATATATTGTGTCAAATTAAGTGTGTCAAATTGTATACATTTGATTTAAGTAATTTATGAATCACATTGTGAATCATTTGTAAATCATTGGTGTCATGAATCACACAAGTGAGTCATAAATATCATGGTTATATAGATTATAAATCGTAAATCATGGTATAACATTCGTGGCGTGAATCACATAAGTGAGTCATGAATCTCTTTCTTGTATTGCTTGTGAATCATGAATCATGGTGTTAATCGTCAGAAAATCCTTGGTGTCGTGAATTTCGTGCTTTATACTGATTGTGAATCGTGGATCACATTGATAGTCTTGATAAATTGTTGATGCCGTGAATCACAAAAGTGAACTGTGAACCACAGATTTGCATCAAATATGAATTGTCGATGGTTTCGTAAAACACCGACGACGTTGTGAACCATCGTTGGTGTCGTGAACCACAATGGTGTCGTGAATCACCTGCGGTGTCGTGAACCACGGTGGTGCCGAGAGACGAATCTAAGTTTATATGGGAAATATATTTGATTCCTCCCTAATTAATGAAATATATTTGCTAAAAATATAATGGTGCACAAATGACGAATTTGCCCTCTAGATGTTTTAAAAGGGGTATAAAACTCTAATTAATTACAAACTTGCCACCTTGCATCCTATTGGTTGATTCACAAAATCCAGCGATTTCATTGGTTCTTACCGTCCTCATTTTAAGCACAATCCTTATTTTATCCTCACCCTATATATACATATATATATACATATATATATATATATACATATACACACACACACACACACACACACATATATATATATATACATATATATATACACACATACAGGATGAGGATAAAATGAGGACCATGCTTAAAATGAGGACGGTAAGAACCAATGAAATCGCTGGATTTTGTGAATCAACCAATAGATATCAAGGTGGCAAAATTGTAATTAATTAGACTTTTAAAACCCTTTTAGAACATGTAGAGGGTAATATGGTAATTTGTGCACCATTATAATTTAGGCAAATATATCCTATTAATGAGCTAATAAGTTATATTCACGGTTTTGTGGTTTGAGAGGCGATTCACGGCGGCAAACTGTTGTGCGGGTTTGAGAGGCGATTCACGGCGGCAAGAGGGTTTTGCGATTCACGGCGGCGCTGGTGGGTTTACGGTACACGGCGGCGCTGGTGGTTCACGTAGGCTCTGGTGGGTGGCGATTCACAGCGACATTGTTGGCTTACGGTTCACGCGGCGTTGGTGGTTTGCGAGTCACAGCGGCAGGTTGGTGAATGAAGGGTTCCAGGCGACGGACGGCGGTGTAAGGGGTTTTGGTAGTTGTGGTTGTGGTTCATGGGGACATGCATGGAGTAGGTGGGTGTGGTTCACAGTAGAAGGCGAGTAGAAGGCAGAGAGGTTTTGGTAGTTGTAGAAGACGGTTCACGGGTGTGTAGGAGCGTATACGTTTAGAGAGTGGATTGTGGAGTGGTTCAACGGGAGTTTGAAGTCCAAGGTGTTGGTTCACGGTGAGAGTTTTTTTTAGAGTCGAATGTGGTTCACCGTGGTTCACAATGATTGTTCACCAAGAAAAATTGTGAATCATTCATGGTTAACGACATATTGGATGATGCACATTGTAAGTAGTAGGTGTACATGTAAAGCAACAAATCATCTCGTTTTTTTCTATAACAAATAAAAGATTTGAAACGTGGAAAAAAAATTACTTAAGTTCATCTTTATCCATGATTGTTCAAGTTATTTGTAAACCTCGAGTATACTTAATTGCGAGATCTTGATAAACGAAACAATTTATGATATTTATAAATAAAAACAACTAACTTAATAAAAATACGTATTTTTAATTTTTTTATTGAGATTGTGTTGAAAAACTTACAAAATAATAAGAAAAAGATATACTCAATTTGGGTGATCGAAATCGATACCGTTATGTTGACCGAGATTTGAAGGGATTTGAAAAAATTTTCCACATATATGTTGGAGTGGTCGATAATGGTTGGAGATATGACAAAATTTTCAAATAGTGGTGGATTAGGTTTATGTTGACCAAGATTTTGAATAGATTTGTAGAGATTTTTTTTTAAATAATAAACTTAATCAAGTTACCATATATAATAATTAATTAAATGTCCATAATGCCCTTCAATGAGAGAGAAGAATCTTGCTTATGTGGCGATTTCTTATTGGTTCTTACCCTCCTCATTTTAAGCACGGTCCTCATTTGATCCACTCACTATATATATATAGATTGAGGTTGGATTGAGAACTTTTGTGCATCGAGACACCGTTGAGAACTTTTGTGCATCAGACTTTCTACCAATGGTGCATTAAGGGTATTTGTGAAATAAATTTATAAGAAAATTAATTAATTATAGAAAATTAAGCAACTTACCAAAAATTTCTCTCTTTTTCTCTCCTCACCTCTCTCTCTCTCTCTCTCTCTCTCACCATGATAAATTTTTGAATGATGAACACCTTCAATGAAAAACATGATAAAAAGATGCATTTTTAAATGATGAATACCTTCAAAGATAAAACAGGATGTATTTTGATGATTTTGGAAGAGATGAACGATATACATGATTTATTTTTGGAAGAGATGAACGATATGCATAAAAAGATGAACGATATGCATGTATTTTGATGATGAACGATGAACGATATGCATAAAGAGATGAACGATTCATGTTTGTATTTTGATGTATTTTGATTTTGGAAGAGATGAACGATATGCATGATTTATTTTTGGAAGAGATGAACGATATGCATGTATTTTGATATATTTTGAATTTGTATTCTTTTTGTTAGTTTTGGAAGTGTAATAATTAAATAAGGATTGCATAATTCCTGTTTTACCCCTCCGCGAATTTCATTATGTGCACTTGATGCATAAAACTTTCTATTTAATTACCGTTTTACCATTTGATCTAACCCACAAATTCTTTTCATCCAAGGGACAGTGGAGGTTCTTTTGTGCCTCGCTGCACAAAAGTTCTCAATGGAACATCCCTATATATATATATATATATATATATATATATATATATATATATATATATATATATATATATATATATATATATATATATATATATATACATATATATATATATATGGGTTCAAATGAGTACCACTAGTTTTGCGGAGTACCGGAGGTACCTCGCTTAAAATTATTTTTTTTGAAAATTTTTTTCATAATCATGTTTAAGTTAATAATATAAGACTACTCGCAAAAAATCACACATAAACACACACTATAACTATGTGAAACGTGCAAGTTCACATGAACTGCACTGTTGTGAACGTATGTTCACAGCTAAGCATGTTCACATGAATTTTTCCACGTTCACATGACTTTCAAGAGGCTACGAAGTGTGAATGCGTGTATTTCTTTTACAAATATGCTTATATTATTTGTATCTAAATGAATATGAAAAAAAATTTAAAAAAAAAACTTTTTTTGGAGCATGTTCACATCTTAATTCCGTGTGTTCACAGGTACTCACGGTACTCTGCATTTTTTAGGTACTCACACGAACCATATTCTATATATATATATATATATATATATATATATATATATATATATATATATATATATATATATATATATATATATATATATATATATATATATATATATATATATATATATATATATAGACGCACACACTTAGACCAATTTTCAATATTTTGGGATTAAATTAACTTATGAAACTCATATGATTTGAATATTGGATTTGTTGCTATTCAAACACATTCACATATATGATCATGAAACAGGCATTCCTATATACCATTTAGATTTATTATTAATTTATGCATAAATAATCATTATGAAGCTACAACTTCCATTCAGAAATTACTTAATTTTGAAATAAATAGAGGTTTAAAAACCATTAAACCTGATAATAATTTCTAGGGTCACTAGTTGGAAATACTTGCCTTTATTCAATTCATATGCAGAAATTTTTATGTGGGCTAGCTTCTTGAGTTAGTTATGCCAAATTGTGTTAAACTAAGTTCATGGTATACTTCATAAGCTAGTTACGTTATTTATTTAATTCATACAATAAAAATAAATAAATTAGAAGTTACTATTAGTATATCTTACTTTTTTCTATATCTCGAACACCTCCTCAACGCCTAAGCTCGGTCACTTGTTTGTACCGCGATATATTTTTCATTCGTCCTTAGAATACACAACGCATAAGCATCAACTTAACCTTAATAAGTTTGTTTGTTAGTTTATTGCAAGCATTTGATATATATGTATATCTTAATTAATTTTTCTCATAAACATGTTTTAATTAACATTACAAAGATGTTATATAAATTTCACGTACATTCAATGATTCTAAGTATATGAAATCATGCATCACATAAATGTACGATCACATCATTTTTAAGGAGTTAGGAGATGTGAATGTACGTGAAATTTACATATCATCGTTATAATGTTAATTAAAACATGTTTATTAAAAAAATTAAAAAAAAAACCTTTTTAGAGGTGGTATTTTCTGGTGTGTTGCATGATGAGTAAGACTCTCTCGAATCATATATTATATGAATATGGTTCGTGTGAGTACCTAAAAATGTAGAGTACTGTGAGTATCTGTGAACACACGAGTTTCGGATGTAAATATGCTTTAAAAAAGTTTTTTTTTTTACTTTTTTTTATCATATTCATTTGGATACATATAATATAAGACTATTTGTGAAAAATTACGTGCATTCTCACTTTTTAGCATCTTAAAAGTCATGTGAATGTGAAAAAATTTATGTGAACATACGTTCACAACAGTGCAGTACATGTGAACATACATTTTTCACATAGTTCTAGTGTGTGTTTATGTACGATTTTTTATAAGTAGTATTGTATTATTAATTTAAACATGATTATGAAAAAAAAATTAAAAAAAAAATAATTTAATTCATCAAAACAGTTCAATTGCCACCCATCTTGGTAGACCCTATTGGCTATTGCCATTTTTGTGCTAGTAAGTATGGAACTTGACGATGGAGCAACTCGCTTTTAATTATAGTTTTATAATTTCCAGATCCACACGTTGTGTATAAGAATTTCTCCTACGTATCGCAAAAATCCCATGTCACCTTTCTGAATCCATATGCAGGCTCCTTCATGCACGAGATGACTTTCACCAAGAGCCAGTGCCGTATCGTTTTTGAGGCCCGGTGCATATATTTAAAAAGGGCCATTTATATATATAAGCAAAATTCGTATAAAAATGTTACAATTAAATAATATTGATTTTGTTGCACCATTGTCAATGTCATGTCTTTAAAAACTTCTCAATTTATCATTGCGTAATGGTTTCACGGTGCTTCCATGAATTTTTTCTCAATCCAAAAAAACCGAAATTTTTTTTTAATACTAATATCGTATATAAATTGGGCAAAAATTGCATACAATATTAAATTATATTTTTATTAGTAAATTAAGAATTTTTTTTTAAATTTTTAATGATTCATAATAGTAAACATATGTGTCAAAAATTAAATAACGTCCCAAGAAATAAATACATATCTCGTTAATATTTTTAATAGTCGTATAATAAATAACATAAATCATGTGTTAAACAAAAATAAGAAAATCAAACTCATTGAAAAACAAAAGTATAAATATCGAATTTGATGGATAGTATATTGATATAAAGCAAATAGAAGATATTTGTAGATGAAAATCCAAATGGTAGTGATAAGATATAAATAAAATCAAAATGCACACACAGGGAATTGATCCCACGCCATTGAGATTCCAAGATAAAATAACTATCAGCTGAACCAACACATTGTTTGTCTTTTATCTCGCAAAAAACATATACTCTAATACTGTACAGCAGATCTATATTAACATATAAAATTTTTTGGGCCCCTTGTGATGAATTGAGTCCTGGACGGTGGCCCATGTGCACCGGGCCCAGGGCCCGCCCTGCCAAGAGCAAACCTACCTAGATGTCCAATGTGACACAACCAGTCCTCCGGATAAATTCGATTCACGCACACACGTTTGTCTATATATATATATATATATATATATATATATATATATATATATATATATAAATATATAATATGGTTCGTGTGAGTACCTAAAAAATGCAGAGTACCGTGAGTACCTGTGAACACACGGATTTCAGATGTGAACTTGCTCCGAAATTTTTTTTTTTTTTGAATTTTTTTCATATTCATTTAGATACAAATAATATAAGGCTATTCGTAAAAAAATTATATACATTTACACTTTCTATCATCTTAAAAGTCATGTGAACGTGAAAAAATTCATGTGAACTTGCTTAGTTGTGAACACACGTTCACAACAGTGCAGTTCATGTGAACACACACGTTTCACATAGTTCTAGTGTGTGTTTAGGTGTGATTTTTTGCAAGTAGTCTTATATTATTAATTTAAACATGATTATGAAAAAAAAATTTCAAAAAAAATGATTTTAAGCGAGGTACCTCCGGTACTCCGCAAAACTAATGGTACTCATTTGAACCCAAATCTATATATATATATATATATATATATATATATGTATATATAATTTTTTAATTGTGCAAGTATCCGTTTGTTTTGATACGATGCTTGGTTTTCATTCTAATCAACATCTTTTATGAAATTTTAATATTTTATATAAGAAACATGTAGGTTGCATTTAGTTAACGAAAATTAATCATTTTTCAATTTCAGTTTTTAAATTATAGTTTTTAGAAAAAAACAAGGGTTTCTATAAAAAGTGAAAACTTGTATAGATGATGAAGTTTTAGTTTTAAGAAAAATAAGATGAATGATTATAAAATAAAAAAATATGATATGTGATGGAAAAGTAAGAGAGAGAAAGAGAATATTATAAAAAAATAGGGTAGATATTAGAAAAGTAAGAGAGAGAATATGAAAAGTGGTGTTTTAAAAAGTGAAATGAAAATTTATGAAATTGTTGTTAAGTAAACAAGTTTTCATTTTTATTGAAAAGTATGATGGAAATTTTGAAAATTTGCATAAACTATAAGCACCCATAACCTTTAATCAGAGTTAAGATCGCAAAATATCAACGTAAATTTTCAACTGTTAATACATGGTTTTTTTTAAATCCATATGGTACATAAACTTTAACTTTATAAATGTCGTTTTCATCTTAATTGTAAAATCATACTAAATTATATATAACAAACCACATTAACATAAAAGCTTTGGCTCAACAAGTGAGAGTATCAACTTGTCGAGTCGACCTTGAACTGAACCTGTGTGCAGCTATGTGTTTTCAACCCAAATGATCTAAATCCCAAACTTCACCAATGCATTGTATAGAAATGATTTGTAACTCATAATACAACATCTCTAAACCACTTTTAACAACTTTTAACCTTAAAATAACATCAAATCATATGCATCATAACTAGGGTTCAAATGAGCCCATATTTACTTTAAAACTCTAACATGCGAACATGCCTTTGATTGATACCGCTAAATTCAGAATTCTCACATGATTGTGCTTTCTTATGTATCTCCAAATCCATACCAAAACCATAAGCATTCACATTCTAAGCGAATTCACATTGTGGGTATAAACCCTAACTAAAATTTGCGTGAAAATGCATAAAGCTTACCTCAAATATTTCTTGAAACACTTCCAAATCGAACCTAAATAACAATAACTCAATTTCAACTTCTCCATATCAAATTGCAAGAATCTTTAGTATAAGGGCTATCAAATTGAAGGACCGTACATGTGTTTTTGAGGAGTGAAATTTGGCTAAAGAAACAAAATGAAAACTTCATACAAGTTTACAAAAACTTGAATGATTTGACCAAAATGGTCCTTGAACTTGTTTCCACTCTTAAAACAAGTTTCTAACTTTTCATTTTTACCATTAAAATTTCACTTATAAATAAAATCTAGCATGTCATGGCAATGTACTTTCAATTATTTCACCAATTACAATATTTCACTTAATATTTAAAATACATATTTCTTAAAATTCAAAATACAAAATTAAAACTTGGAAACAGGTGTTACGGTTTTACATGTTATTAGAGGTTAATTGATAATTTTGCAACCAGCAGTTATTTTAATACGTATCAAGGATTTATAGAATATCCGTTATTTAAAGGATAGGTATAGTTATAATCTAACTTTTTTTTTTTCGAGTGTATAAGTCCTTCCAATTTTTTTTATCTTATTAAAAAAATATTTTTTTACTTGCTACCTGCTTAACCGGTAAAAAATAATTCATCGAATGGTTTGATATTGGAAAAAACAAAAAAAAATTTCAAATTTTGTAATTAAGTCAATGAATTTTTTTCTATATTGTTTAAGTCTAACGACCTACATAAACAAGTTAAATATATAGTTTTGAATAAGATAAAATTTATCCAATGATTTAAACATTTAGTGACTTGAGCGATATCCATAGGTTTTTTTAGTTACTAATCCTATTTTAGTTGTCTTATTTTTCTATCAAATGTAAAGAATAAAAAATTAAATTAAAATAATTTTTTTTAAATATTTTTCGTTTAATTTATTAATATTTATTTATACATAGTCTTGAAAAACCTTTATAAAATCTTAAATTTTTTTTTGAACAGCATTATAAAATCTTAAATGATTCCATTACCTGTGTGATCTCAACTCTCACGTTACATAGGGACCAACTAAAAAGTCTTAATACAAACTGCAAAAAGAGAAGTCAACACAAAAAAGTCAAAAACCAGAAGACCAAAATCTCACTCTCACTCACTGAATTATATTCATTCTCACCATTTTCCTCCATTGTTGTCTCTGTGATCACAAGTATACAACAATGGCGGATGACCACCTTTCATCACCCTTTGAACACCCAATTTTCCAGTTAATCCTCCATGATTTCTCCATTCTGTGCTCCTTCATCATTTCTCACCTTCTCTACTCCTCTTACTTCATCTTTTTTGCCCCTTACTTCATCAAACTCATCTCTTTCATATCTCCTCTGTTCGTCGCCGCCGTCATCCTCTCTCTCCTTCTCACCACCACCACCGCATTATGCCCTAAGTTACCGCAATTGGAACTCGGAATCCTTGAAGTTGTCTTACAGGAACTCAAATCGAACTTGTATGATGTTAACGGAGCAGAGGAGTGTAGTTTTGAGGATTTTGAGATTTACAAAATGGTGTTCGACGGTACAATATCGATCACGATCGGTGATGAATGTGATGAACAAGTGTCTACGTCGGAGAAGAAGATTCTAGAAGTTTCGGGGAAGAATGATGTTACAACTAGCAATTCAGGTATGGAAAATTTAGGTTTGGAGAAGATTATAACAAATTCAGTTGGCGTCGACGCCGCAACAAGCGATTCAGGTATGGAGAAGAAGATTCTAGAAGATTCAGTTCGCGGCGGCCAGAGAAAGGATGTTAGAATCATCAGCGATTCATATGTGGTTAAATCGGAAGAGGAAAACTGTTTGGAGAAATTGTTTGAAGAATTGGATAGATTTGAGGGTTGTACGACGGCGATTGAAACCTGTGCGGATTCCGATGAAGTTATTGGAGAATTACAAAAAGCAGAGCCAGTTCCGGTGAAAAAAGTGGTTAGCGGATCCGAGGCAGTAGTAAATTTCAGTGATAATAACTATAAAACCAGTCAAATTTCATGTAGATCGAGCTCATGGAGATCGAATTCTTCGAGTAACTTGAGCAGCCATGGATCGATGAGGGAGGAGAAGGAATGGCGGAAGACGTTAGCGTGTAAGCTGTTCGAGGAGCGCCATAATTCACGAGGAGGTGAAGAAGGTATGGATTCATTGTGGGAAGCTTACGAGAACGATTGTTCAAAGAATCGAAAGGAGATGGTGATCAACAACAACAACAAGAAGATGATGGTGAAGAACAGTACCAAATTCGGAGGAATTCAAACATTTGATGAAGATAATGAAGATGATGATGAAGATGATGAAGAACAGGGGATGAGCAATGGGCATTTGTGTTGCTTACAGGCATTGAGATTATCAACGGGGAAGATGAATTTGGGAATGGGGAAACCAAATCTTTTGAAGATTTCAAAAGCTCTAAGAGGATTTGGATGGTTGCATCATGTGAAGAACAAGAACAAGCATGGTAAGAAAAATTATGGCGTAATTAGCAACTAATTTTTTTAAAAAAAACTATTATGCATATGTTTATTTCTTTCTTTTAAAGTATATATATACATATATTGGTATATAATTATATTATATATCGGATGCATTTTCTATACATTCTTTATATGATAATGATAATTTCTTCCTAATCGTCATACATGTAGTTTGGTAACATATCTAGAGGTGGTTTGATTGTGTTTGAAAAAATGCTGCAGCGTTTTGATAACTAATAATAAGATTATAGTTGTAATAAAATTTTATTGGAAATTTAATGTTTGGTTTATAAACTGGCTTGATCTGCCACAATTATCAAATAATCATTTTTAAAACTGTTTAGGTTTGCGTTTTAACTTGTGAAATGACCAACTAATTAAGCACTTATTAAGGAAATAAACTACATTTTTCAACTTACGAAAAAATGTGGTAAGAATAATTCTAACCGTAAATAATAACTTATTAATGAATGCAATCTAAACATTTTAAACTAATTATGTATGCTATAGTAACGTAATAATCTAATAATTTACATCATAACGCAAAACCAAACACCTATATTTATATCTATATAAATATTTATAAACTACTAATAATATTCAATACTCGTGAGTTTACATTCCATCACCAACAATTGAGACATAATATACTAACGGTCATAATATTTTTACATATAACAATCATATCTATTCAAATATAATATAATGTGTATTCAAATAAATTAATTCAAAATTTTACGATTGTATTATATACATATGAAATTGTTTAACCATCATTTAATAAGTAAACACCGTGAGAAAATAAATCCATTACAATGGTGCATGTGAAAGAAATTATTTTATAAAGGTTGATTTGGTAGAAGGTCAGCCAAAGACAAATCCTGCTCCAATATATATACATCCTAACTTTAATCGAATAAGTGGATGAGAAAAAATGTACGAATACCGACTACTAGTCTATGTAGAATAATGTAGAATATAGATGTTGTAACCATCGTATTGATCTAAATGTTATAGATTGTGATTGATGATCTAGGCAAATTCATTTTGTGTTTGTTTAAATTGTAATACTATTAATAAAAGAGATATTTTTGTAAAAACCCTTCAAGTTTGACCGTTTTTATGGTTAAAACTCTCAACCATTTTTTATTGCACAAAAAATCTCAAACTAGCAAAATCTCATGGAACTGGGATTTACCGGTTGTAACAAATTGAAAGTCAAAGACCACCGTCGACAAGTCATCAGTGACGACTAGAATTTCACTGAAAAAGTAAATTCCAACAAAAAACACAAATTTGAATCAAGAACTCAACAAGAAATGTGAATTTGAATCATAAAATACAAACAAGTGAACAGTGCCTGTTTCATCATTTTTTAGGCCCGGGGCATATACTTAAAAAGGGCCCTCCATATATATAAGCAATATTCGTATAAAAAAGTTACAATTAAATAATATTGATTTTGTTGCACTATTGTCAATGTCATGTATTTAAAAACTTCACAATCTGTCATTGTGTAATGGTTTCACGCTGCTTCTCTGAATTTTTCCTCAATCCAAAAAACCCGCAAAAAAATATTAACATTAACATCATATGATTATAAATTGGGTAAAAATTGCATACTATATTAAATTATATTTTTATTAGTAAATTGAAAAAAAGAAGTTTAAATTTTAAATGATACATCATATAAATAGTAACATAGGTGTCAAAAATAAATAACATCTCAAGAAATAAATACATATCTCATTAGTATTTTTAATAATCGTATAATAATTAACATAAACCACGTGATAAACAAAAATAAAAAATCAAACTCATTGAAAAACAAAAGTATGAATATTAATTTGATGAATTGTATATTGATATAAAGCAAATAGACATATCTGTAGATGAAAATCCAAGTGATAGTGATGAGATCTAAAAAAATACACACAATGAGAATCAAACTCATACCATTTCCAAGGTGAGATGACTACCAACTAAACCAAACACATTATCTATGATTTTTATCGCGCAAAACACATATAACCTAATACTGAACTTCTGTTCTATATTAACATATTAAATTTTTTTGGGCATTTCAAAGTGAATTGGGCCCTGGGCGGTGGCTTAGGTGGACCAGGCCCAGGGCGGGCCCTGCAAGTGAGTTCGTTGGAAATAAGATTCGTCGGAATTGAAAGGTTGGTCAGCAGATTGCAACCGATTCATCAGGTTGCAAGTCGTTTTTTATAAAGAAAAACCTTATTTTTGATAAATTCTAGTCAGTTGTCATTTTTTTGGTGCAATGAAAACTAATTGGAGTTTTAATTACAAAATGGTCCAACTTAAGAGTTTTATTACACAAATATCCCTTAATAAAAATAAGATCACTATAGATATATTTTTAATTACATATGTTTATTAGTTTATTAGATAAAATAAAATATATTAGTTAACAACATATATTAATTAATTATTACAAATTATAAATTAAAAAAATATTAATATTTGTTATGTAAATCAAAATACATTAAAATATATTTATTTGTTTATTATATAAAATAAGATACATTAAATTAGTGTATAAAATAAAAATATACACCCTTATTAATTATCACAAATTTAAATAATTATAGCTACTATTAAATAATACTAATTATTAATTCAAGAATTTAATAATCATTATTAAATAATACTTTTTCAAAAAGTTTATAAAATATTTATTTTAAAAACTTTAGTTTTAAAAGAGGCTTGTTTAAAAAAAAGTTTGTTTTAAAAACGAGGTAAAACTCTTCTTTTAGAAAAGATGTTTATAAAATTTTCTTTTCTGGAAACATAATTAAGGAATTTTTTGTTTTTTAAGTATGTATTAATATAATTTTAACTTAAAAGACATTAAAGTAAAATTTATAAAATCTTTGATAAAAACTAAAAAACAAGTAATCATTACGATATGTTGTGACATTTATTATTTTTGTAAAAAAAGTCACGATTTTTAAAAATAGTTTGAGTGATAGATGAAAAATGTATACATACTCATTTTTCTAAAACATTTTTTAAAAATTTTAAAAAAGTTAACATACATTGTTTAAACAAGAAACAATAAAATGGTTTAAACAAGAATACCGAATTAAAAAAATTAAGAAAATCAAAACCGTAATCTTTACTGAGTAATATTTGTATTGAATTATAAAAAAATAAAATTTGTTTGTCTTAAAAGTAAGTGGAGATTACCACTAATGTTTATTATTTAAATTTCATCGAAAACAATAATCATACTTTTATGATTTCATACTTTGGAGTTTAAACCATCAGTCCTATACTCCTAGGTAGAGAACCCAAATTGGGTACGCCAAAAGAATATATTGAGACCAAAATAAAAAAATGATAGAGAAACCAAATTAGTAAAAAATACAAGATAATATTAACCTTTTTCAATATAAACCCTTTACTTAAACATAAAGTTAATATAATTTTATCTTTTATAAATAAACAAAGAAAATATAAATAAATTTAATGTAAAGGGGTTAAAATGTAAATTGTTAAAAAATTTGGCCACCATGGAAAAAGAACAATGTTTTTTAATATTGTGAGAAACTTGGGTTTGAAAAAAAAGAAAAATCGTAGTTAGAAGTGGGCTTTTAGTAATAAATTTAAAATAAACAATGGTCCGGCCCAACATTATCTGGTGTCCGAATAAGACAATAATAGTATAATACCCGCACCGCACCTATTTAGGCATATTGTATGGAAACCACAACCAGAAGTTCACAAAAAAGCATGCTATCCGTTTTTGATCCGGAATAGATTTACGTGAAACCGGATGTTTTCAAACTGGTTCAGATTTTAGTTTATCCGGTTTTGAAACCGGATTAAAAAGTACTTGGAAAACCGGATTTAAAAAACCGGTTTTTATCTGATAAAAATTTCAGAATTTGAGCTGTGATAAGTATGTGTTTATATTATAATTTTGATATATTTATAATCAAATATAATATAAAACATAATTGATTGAGTAAAATTATATTTATTTGGAGTATGTATAATATATATCTGCTTTCAAAGGTATAATTTATAAAGTTAAGCCCAAACAAATATAATTTTATTTGATACAAGCCCAAACAAAAAGGAAAACAATTAAGCCCAACCAAAGGGATTATAAAAACCAATGATTAAAACAAAGCCCAAACAGATAGGAAAACAATTAAAACTTTTTAAATAGGAATAATTGCGTCAAAAGGTAACATACTGTTACAGTTTTTTCAATTTGGATAGCATACTAATTTTTCTTCTAATTAAGGTAATATATACTTTCGAATCAAGTCAATCAAGGTAACCATATCATATTTAAAGGTAAAAATTACTAACGTGACAGTTTATTAGTCTAGTCAGATTTTTTTTTAAACAGAAATGACAGTTTAATTGTTATATGATGTGCATTATTTTGTGCAATTTAAAAGTATTTTTTGATAATACCTTGCTATTTTGAACAAATTTAAAAATAATTAAGCAATATTAGAAATTAAAAAAACTGATGTATGGATACAGAAACTATCATGTCAGTAATTTTTACCTTTCAATCCGATACGGTTACCTTTATTGACTTGATTTGAAAGCATGTTACCTCAAATAGAAAAAAAATTAGTATGTTATCCAAATTGAAAAAACAGTCACAATAGATTACCTTTTGACGTAATTAACCCTTTTAAATATAATCGATTTTTACAAACACAGTATTTATATATTTAAACCGGTAACATAGGTTATGTTTTTTTGGGTCCAGAACCGGTTATTAAAAAAACCGTTTATTTTATCGGATAAATTTTGATGGATACAATCCATTCTTTGTGCCCCTATAACCACAACAACCGGTATTTCAACATAATATTTTATTTCCAAACACAAAAAAAAAATTAAGGATGTTTGGATTGTAGATAAGTTTCACGAATATAGGTGGGTTTTACTTTCCGAAAATGATTTTTTTTTTTTTTTTTTTTTTTTTTTTTTGGTTTTACGGTCAACCAAAATAAACTTTTTAAATTTCAATTCATTCGTTTTTTTAAAAAACCATCAAACAAACACACGAAAACATTCAGTCCCTCTCAAACACAACCTTAAAACTTGATATATGCAAAAGATTTGCTAAAACATAAAAATTCATTTGCGGGGTATTCATACGGGCCGAGGCTTAATGTTCGCTTATTGGATCAAAAAATTAGTTCATTTTAGATTTTCCAATAGATCTAAATAGATATCAAGTTTAGCTAAAAATTCATTTGATTTACCATAAATCATATGAATATTTACTCGATTTTTTAGTTTTATTTTTTGTTAAAGTCATACAAATGTATGTTATTTTACTGAAATTACTCATATGACTAATTAAGTTATTTTTTATCCCATTGGTACTTGTACTTAAACTTTGTTATTGAGATGATACTTTTGATACCGGTTCTACCGATAAAGATCTTATATTTGTGTTTTTAGAAGTATTAATAGGATCTATACACTAATGTGGATTTAAAATATTTATATAGATCAAAATCCACGTAAGCATTATGTTATTAAAAACGTGTCACGTTGTCATTTGAATCAGCAAAAACTGTCATATCAACATAGTTACTGATTACATGTACCATATCAACAAGTTATTTGGAGTACAAGTACCATCCGGTCAAATAAAAATGTTAATTAGTCAGTTAGGTAAATTGAGAAAAATATGTTTCATTTGTACGACTTTAACCCTTTATTTTTTATTGTTTTTTGTTGAACTTACTATAAAAATGATAAAATAGGTAGTTTTAAGTTGATATTATTTTTACTATGCAATACTATTTTTGATGTTGTTAGTATAAATATATATTCTATACGAATTTTGCTCTAGTTATAAAATGTACTATATCACTTAGGCCATCTCTAAGAGTGGAGGGAGTGGTCAGCATCACATCAGCTTTTCTCTCTCCATATTTCCTCACCTTTCTCCACCTTTCTAACTAGGAAATACCCATCTTTCTATACCTTTCTATCTTTCTTAATTTTTTAAAAATAAATTAATTTTAACTAACAAAACAAATATTAGAACTAAAATAATTAATTTCATAAATATTTAACAAAGGGCCTTTGGCCTAGCGGTAAGAGAGGGGAGTTATAAGTGAGAGGTCACGGGTTCGATCCCTGTTGGAGGCAAGTTGAAATTTAGGTGGAGTAAGTAAGTCTGGTGGTAAATGAGTAGTTTAGAAGTAGAAATAGGATAGTTTGCCGTTCAAAATATAAATAAATATTTAAAAACTATTACATAAACTAAACATTAAAAATTACCCAATTAAAATAAAAAAAATACATAAACAATAAATAAAAACTAAAATTATGAATGAACATTAAAAAAATACAAACTAGCCGTCTAAATTTGGTATTTGGGCAAGTGCAATATGTTCCACAAGATCTGAGCGAAGGTTATTGTGTGTTTCCCGATTACGAATTTCCAATAACGTATTTTGATATAGTTCATTGGAAGCGGAATGTTGATTGGATGGAAGCTCGGTTTCTTGAAATGAACATATCGCGAACCCTTCGTCTTCTAAGATCATATTGTGTAATATGACACAAGCATACATGATGTTTCTAATTTTATTTGGGTGCCATGGTCGTGCGAGGTTGTTTATTATAGCAAAACGAGATTTGAGTACACCAAAAGCTCCTTCGATGTCTTTTCTTGCCGACTCTTGTGCTGCCTTGAATCTTTTTCGTTTGTCATCGGTTGGACACGAAAAAGCTTTCACAAAAGTCGCCCACTCGGGATATATCCCGTCGTACCCATGTTTGTAATTTGTTCTGTTAATAACAAAAGGAACAACCAGTGCGATCCCATTTAAAACGTCGTTGAATATTGGTGATTGATTAACCACATTGATGTCGTTGTTGGAACCCGCGGCGCCAAAAAATGCATGCCAAATCCATAAATCTTGTGATGCAACCGCTTCCAACATAATTGTCGGATATTGGTGATCGCCTCGCATATATTGTCCTCGCCATTCTGTAGGGCAATTTCTCCATGCCCAATGTGTACAGTCGATGCTGCCAAGCATTCCACGAAATCCATGTTTTGCTTCATGGAACGCGTACAAATGATGAACATCAGATTCAGTCGGTCTACGCAAATATTTGCGTCTGTATAGCTGAATAATTCCCTTACAGAATTCTTGCAAGGTTTCACGCGAAATTCTTTCAGACATAAAAAGAGAGTCGTCAATCGAATCAGGCACCATGCCATATGCGAGTTGCCGAATAGCATATGTGTATTTTTGTAACGCAGTAATCCCCTTCTACCTCGAGCATCCCATTGCAAGGTAAAATATTCAAATTGTTGCTCCATATCGTAAACTATTCGTAGGAACAGTTCTTTGCACATCCGGAACCTCCTTCTGAACATATCATGATTTTCAGTAAAATAATTACGCATTAGACGTTCATTTGCAGCTGCTCGGTCTCTCTGAATTGCAATTCTTCGTCTAGGTTGATTAATTTGCAGAGAGCTGACATTTAAAAATGGGATCGCACCGGTTGTTCCTTCGTCTAGGTCTCTCTGAATTGCAATTCTAACAACGACATCAATGTGGTTAATCAATCACCAATATTCAACGACATTTTAAATGGGATCGCACCGGTTGTTCCTTTTGTTAGTAACGGAACACAATACAAACATGAGTACTATCTAACCGACGGGATATATCCCGAGTGGGTGACTTTTGTGAAAGCTTTTTCGTGTCCAACCGATGACAAACGAAAAAGATTCAAGGCAGCACAAGTAGGGGTGAGCATAGGTCGGTTTGGGTCGGTTTCTTGCCCAAACCGAACCCAAAATTTCAGTTTTTGGGTTTTAGAAACCGTTCGGTTTCTTTTGGGTTCGGGTTTTCGGTTTTCCGAATTGGTTTCTCGGTTTTCGGGTTAAACCCATGGTTTATGGGTTTTCGGTTTTCATGGGTTCGGTTCGGTTTTTGGGTTTAAAACCATTCTTTTTGGTTGATTTTTTTATCTTAAAATGGTTATTTTAAATAGTATTTACTATTCCTCATTTAGACTATATACTAGTTTTCATTTGTAATTACTAACTAGCAACTTATTTAGAAACATAATACTTAATAATTTACTAGAAAATCAATACCTACTATCAACTTAAAAAATATTTTAAAAAATTAAATTAATTATTAATTTTCGGTTCGGTTTCGGTTTTTCGGTTCGGTTTTGAGACGCAATCCTAACCCAAACCATTTGAAACGGTTTTTTCGGTTTTACGATTTTTTTAGGTTCGGTTTTTACGGGTTTTTCGGTTTCTGCACACCCCTAAGCACAAGAGTCGGCAAGAAAAGACATCGAACGAGATTTTGGTGTACTCAAATCTCGTTTTGCTATAATAAACAACCCCGCACGACCATGACGCCCAAATAAAATTAGAAACATCATGTATGCTTGTGTCATACTACACAATATGATCTTAGAAGACGAATGGTTCGCGATATGTTCATTTCAAGAAACCGAGCTTCCATCCACTCAACATTCCGCTTCCAATGAAGTATATCAAAATACGTTATTGGAAATTCGTAATCGGGAAACACACAATAACCTTCGCTCAGATCTTGTGGAACATATTGCACTTGCCCAAATACCAAATTTAGACGGCTAGTTTGTATTTTTTTAATGTTCATTCGTAATTTTAGTTTTTATTTATTGTTTATGTATTTTTTTTATTTTAATTGGGTAATTTTTAATGTTTAGTTTATGTAATAGTTTTTAAATATTTATGAAATTAATTATTTTAGTTCTAATATTTGTTTTGTTAGTTAAAAATAATTTATTTTTAAAAAATTAAAAAGATGGAAAGGTATAGAAAGATGGGTATTTCCTAGTTAGAAAGGTGGGGAAAAATGGAGAGAGAAAAACTGATGTGGTGCTGACATGTATAGAAAGATGGTTTTCAGGAAGCTAACCACTTCCTCCACTCTAATGGTATAAGAGTTGTATGAATATGATATTATAGATGTGTATTAATGAAAATTTCATGCATTGTTTGATGATGAAAAGCAATTGAATGACAGTTGTATGGAGATTCAATGGGTCCCATTCTTGATGTATTTAAATACTAAATATATTACAATAACAGTACCGTTAAATGTAAGAGTTTATTAATAATCAACATGTTTTTATGATTTTTACGATTTTGTATTTTATTTTTATTTTTTTTATTCAGAAAAGTCCTTAAGTTGATTTTTTATTTTTGGTTTAGTGAAATTTGGCTATTATAACCTGGTTTTTCAGTTTTTAAAACTCGGCTTACTAATTATAACCAATCACTAATAGTCAAATGTCATAAATATAAGAAAAAAATATTAACTTGGGGACTTTTCGGAAAAAATCATTGATTAACGAAAATGCAAAAACCGCGAATATGATATTATTGATGTGTAGTTTAATAAAAAATTTCATGCATTGTTGATGATGAAAAGCAATTGAATGACATTTGTATGGAGATTCAATGGGTCCCATTCTTGATGTATTTAAATACTAAATATATTACACTAACAATACCATTAAATGTAAGAGTTTATTAGTAAAAAACATGGTTTCATGATTTTTACAATTTCGTAATTATTGTTATTTTTTCCCAGAAAAATCCTTTCAGTTATTTTTTATTTTTGGTTTAGTGAAATTTGGCTATTATAACCTGGTTTTTTCAGTTTTTAAAACACGGCTTATTAATTATAACCGAGCTCAATAGTCAAATGTTACAAATCTAAGAAAAAAATATCAACTTGGGGGTCTTTCTTGAAAAATCATGAAGGGACGAAAATGCAAAAATTGTAAAAAACATGTTGTTGTTTACATGATAAACTCTAATTATAAATATATTATTTTTACATTTTTAATAATAATTATTTTTATTACAAAATTAAAATTAAATATACAACACAATAAATTGATAAAATCTATATCTTATAATAATAGAAAATGTTTTTTTTTTGCCACATATCGCTCCCTTAAAGCTCCAATTTATTAATTTTCCCCTCAGCCACCTGCACCACCGCTGTCTCGAATTTTGATTTCATAGTGATGCTTGTTTGAAGACGAAGATGAACGATGATCGACGATGATGAACATGAACAAGAGATGCAACCGATGATGAACATGACGATGAAAATAATGAACGATGTATAATAGTGGCAACTCGATGCATAGATAAATGATGAACGATGAACATGATGATGGTGATTAACGACGATGATGCATAACAACAACAACACGATGCATAGATGAAAGATGAACAATGAACACGGGGATGATTAACTGCAATACATCACGAACTTGTATAGATAAAACCAGATGCATCATTAATTGAACGATGAACATGAAATGCATCGATATCTTCATCATCTTTTTTAAATTTGTGTAATTTTTGTTAAATTTGAAATTGTATTGATTGAATTTAATTAGCATTTAGTATTTAATTATTTGTTAAATATTAAATTGAATGATGTATGCACATTTCCCAAAATGTCCTTCAATTTTTTTTCAATTCACAAGATGCATTAAATTGTCCAACTATTTACCATTTTGTCATTTAATCTAATCCATATAATTTTTTGATCTGATAAATGATATAGGTTCTTTTGTACTTCGATACACAAAAGTTCTCAATTGAATCACACACACAAACTATATATATAAACTATATATATATATATATATATATATATATATATATATATATATATATATATATATATATATATATATATAGGGTTGAAATCATTGCAGAAACTTAATTTAATGCAAAACTATGGAACCAATCTAAACCATTGGATTATAATATAACACTAGGGATAAGATGATAATTATGCAATTAACATTGAATTAATAGTAGACTACCAAGTTTGACTGTCCACTTTGATCATTTTTTACTATTTTAATATCGAATGTACATGTAGTATTGCATATATGATATATAGTATATTTCGACGTTGAATATGTGATATAAACTGTAATTCGACATTGAATAATCACTATATAATATATTGAATGGTCGTCTGGGAAAAAATATTTTTTTTACGAAAAATAAACAAGTAAAATTTTTTCAAAAAAAATATATCACGACCGTTCTCGTTAAATCCACCAACTTTGACTACTATTTTTGACCATTATTTTGGCTCTGTTAATATTGAATGTATATGAAGTGTTGCATCGACGTTGAATATACAATATTAAGTGTTCCTTCGATATCAAATGATCTCGCCATACTATATTGCATTGTGGTCTGGGTAAATTTTTTTTTACGAAAAATAAACACGTACTTTTTTTGAAAAAAATATATCATGACCGGTCTCGTTTTAAAGAGTATAAAATTCTCGTTTTTATGATATATATTTTTTTTGATTTAAAAATTAATCATTTTAATTTAAAGAAAAAAGATATTTATTTTGCTAATGTCAATCTTTTTGCTAATTCTAATCTGTTCATTTTTTACTATTGAAAGAATTAAAATATCACTAATTCCAATCTTTTTTTCACTAATCTCAAACTTGGCTCTTTTAAATCAAAACCATTAGATTAATATAACCTATGGACGATATTAGTTGTACAGTTCTACACTAAATTTAGGTACTGCAATGATCACACACACACATATATATATATATATATATATATATATATATATATATATATATATATATGTGTGTGTGTGTGTGTGTGTGTGTGTGTGTGTGTGTATTCGATGGAGGATCTTGATGCATTATGAAACCTTTGAGAACTAAATATGTATTAAGGACAATTTATGAATGTTAAATATATTTACTTTTGATTCATAATTAATTATAGTTTAAAGATATTTTAGTAACCTTTTATATTGAGTGTAATTAATTTAGGGAATAAAATTATTAAATTAACTATCATCTCATTAATACCCCATTTCTCTCTCCTTCTTTCTCATGTGGCCGCCCGACCACATCCTTCCCCTTCTCTCTCTTGGCTCCGGCCACCTCTCTCTCTCTGACCAACAATAAGATGGATGATCAAGGATGTTGATAATGATTTCGATAATGAATGATTAACGACAACGATGAATACGAAGATGAACACATGTTCATTAATAAACATGTGATGAACACAAATAAGGTGATGTAGTCATGATTGAACATGGAGATAAACATGTGATGGACATGAAAATGAACATGCGATGATGATTAACGACGAACCAAAAATGCATCCGTTGAACCGATGTAGATGCACACGAATATGAAAAATGAATCCGATAAAAATGTGTCGTGTTTGAAGATGAATCCGATGATTATGTACACAAATAAAGGATGAATCCGATATGCATCGTGTTTGAACTGATGTGCATCTGATTTGAAAAAAATAATGCAACATATTGATTCATATGAAATTGTTTAACTTTAAATGAATAATAGTTGTTTAATTTTTTTCATTTGAATTTGTTTAAAGTTGAAAAATGCGTTATTAGCATTTAATTCGTAATTATTCGATGAATTTTCAATCAAATATAAAATTAAATTTGAGCTGACTAGATATATCATTTTTCCCAAATTACCCCTATACATATCAAATATGTGCATCGCGTGATTTACCAGTGATGCATTTAATCTTAGGGCTATGATTGTTTTTTTAATGTTCCGCGATTCATATGGTTCTCTATAGAACCTAACTATATACATATACTAAATTCCGTGAGAACGTAATAACTACTTTAAAATTTGTGTATATAATGTATGAAATAATGCATTTGATTCTAAATTTTATACATTTGATAAATTTACGCATTTCAAGTAAACATTTACATATCTCATTATAAATTTGTCCACTTTATGTACGAATTTTTGCATTTGACAAAATTTCTTTTTTTACTGTATAATTTAATAAATTTAAATTTAAAAATTAACTTTGATGTTAGATTATGATATCTATTAATATTGAAAAACAATAATTGGTTTAAGTTATAAATTTAATTTTTATATTTGTGCATTTGATATACAAATTTGTGCATTCTAGAGCACGTCCTAACGGAATTGAGAGGTTCTTACCAGAACCAACCCATGTGTGTGTGTGAATTTCACATAGATTCACACTTTTACATAAAAATTATGTGAATGTTCATGCATATTTATGTGAATGATCATATAGTTGGCGAATGATCATTCACAACATTCACATAATTTTTTTTTATAATTCACAATATTTATTTTTTGAATCTAAGCTATGGTCATCTTGATGAAAATATATAATGTTGACTTATATATATGTCCATGTAAATGATATATGAATGATTAATCACGTTAGGATACGCTAGGTATGTTGTAATCTCATGGATACGCTGTTGAATATATATATATATATATATATATATATATATATATATATATATAATTAAGTTCATCAGCGTACCCTAATTTGAATGATCATTCACATATAATTTTTTTATTAGACATGTATAAGACAACATTATTAAGATTTTTTTTTCAAAAGAAGCAATATCATAAATCTTGTGAATGGTAAAAAAGATCATGTGAATGGTGTAAATAATCATTCACTTGTATGACCATTCACATAAATATGCATTGAGTATTCACATAATTTTTAAAGATACGGAATGTGTGAATCTATGTGAAATTCATATATCATGTGTATAACATTAAATTAAACATGGTTATGTGAAAAAGAAATTTTAAAAAAGTTTTTTTAGGTTGGTACCTTCGGGTGCACTTGAATTCGAGAGATATTTTTTTGAACCTCAATATATATATATATATATATATATATATATATATATATATATATATATATATATATATATATATATATATATATATATATATATATATATATATATATATATATATATATATATATAGGGAGGTTCAATGGAAAACCACAATGCACCTGAAAACTTGTGAAAACCGCACTGGACCACCACAAATGCATCAAATTTCCCGCGTGATGCATCAAAATCCCGCGTGATGCATCAAAATCCCGCGTGATGCATCAAATTTCCCGCGTGATGCATCAAAATCCCGCGTAATGCATCACCTTATTTACGATCATGCCACCGCATTTTTCATAAAATGCACCAAATTGGACGGTATGCGTAGGTTTTCACAGTTTTCATGTGCATAGTGGTTTTCCATTGAACCCACCCCTATATATATATATATATATATATATATATATATATATATATATATATATATATATATATATATATATATATATATATATATATAGGGATAAGTTCAATAGAATACCACTATGCACCTGAAAACTATGGAACCTACACATACCGTACGACTGGGTGCATTTCTTGAAAAACGCGGTGGCATGACCGTAAAGAAGGTGATGCATCACACAAGATTTTGATGTATCACGCGGGATTTTGATGCATCACGCAGAGAATTTGATGCATTTGTAGTGGTGCAGTGCGGTTTTCACAAGTTTTCAGGTGCATGGTGGTTTTCCATTGAACCTCTATATATATATATTGATATATATATATATATATATATATATATATATATATATATATATGAGATCATTGCAGAACCTAAATTTACTGTAGAAGTGTAAAACCAATATCATCCATAGGTTAGATTAATCTAATGTTCTTGCTTAAAAGAGTAAAATTTGGAATTAGTGAAAAAAAGATTGGTATTAGTGATATTTTAATTCTTCAACGGTAAAAAAAGAAAAAGACTGGAATAGCAAAAAGATTGATATTAGCAAAATAAATATCTCTTTTCTTTAAATTAAAATAACATTAATATGAATGATTTTTAAATCAAAAAACTTATACCATAAAAACGAGAATTTATTACTCTTTTAAACGAGACCGGTCATCTCTTCCAAAAATAAATCATGCATATCGTTCATCTCTTCCAAAATCAAAATACATCATAATACAAACATGAATCGTTCATACAAAAATAAATCATGCATATCGTTCATTTCTTCCAAAATCAAGAGGGGGCTAAGAGAGAGGAGAGAGAGAGAGAGAAAGAGGGAGTGATTTTAGGAAAGAAATTAATGGTGATTTTTATACCAAATTTAGCTATTAATTATCTTAAAAACATTTAAATTCAAAAATAATTTCCATACACTTAATATCCCCTAAATGTCCTTTGTGCACCCTTGGTAGATAGTTCGATGCACAAAAGTTCTCAATGGTGCCTCGATGCACAAAACTTCTCAATCGAACCCCAATATATATATATATATATATATATATATATATATATATATATATATATATATATATATATATATATATATATATATATATATATATATATATATAAACCAACAATGGAGTTAAAAAGAAGATAGAGATTTCCGGAATGTTAGGAGCAATAACGTGTATAAAGTTCGTATTTAACATATAAATCAAGCTGGGAAGGATTATATCTCATGATCTTTGAGTTTGGTCTAACCTCACACACATATACACATGGAAAATATGCAGACAATAAGATTATAAGATCATATCTTTCTAAATTTACATCTAATGTAATAAGATTTAAAAATCATTCAAATCGAATATTCATATTTCAATAATTGATAATAACTACAATATAATAGAAAGTTTAACATTAAAAAAAATTATTATCTTTCATATGTATTTAGAAGTCTAGAAAAATTATAATTTATGTCAAATAATAATAATTTAACTAGTGTATTTTTTTGTAATAAAATTAATATTTTTATGTTTTAATTCTTGGTTTGTAAGTATTTAATATAAACAACTATATATTAAAACATCCACGCTGGTAATAAACTAGTATACTTAAAAGTATTCCTCAATACCCCCTTATTAACTCGATATAGGAAATTAATCATTAAAATCTAATATACATTAGTCAAAGTGGTGCAAAGAGGGGACAAGATGGGAGTGTACGTATCTCCCATGGCCGCCGGCCATCTTACTCTCTCTCTTCCCCTCTACCATTACTTGATCGGTAAGTTACGTTGGACGTGTTATCCATTACCTAAAAATGCTGAATTTTGATATTATGTGTGTAAAATCCATAAAGCTACCAAATAAAGTTAATGTAGCATTGTGTTTTCCTTGAAAGTGATCACGATGAAATTAGTCGGCTATCGCGCTAGATTCACAAACATGTCGGTTAATCATTATGATCTTCGCGTTGACAAACATAATGTCTATTGGAATGGTAGATGGAACGTCAATGTAATCAACCAAATGCATAGTGGTTTGACTTAAATGATAATCTCAACTTCTAGGGTTTTCTATGTGTTTCCAAACTCAAACACGACCCCAAGACGTCATATTCGTAAGCTTAACCGATCCCCATCTAGATAGTCTTGAATCCCGACTGAAAATTGTCAAATTGCGTCTAAACAGAGCGTGCACTAGCTGATGCATGTATGTGCACCTTTCTGCGCATGGATCTACCACTCCTCTACATCTGGGATTCTTCTTCGATCCTATATAGGGCAGCAACTTGGAACACCTTTACACACCCACTTGCACAAATGAGTTCGGTTGACTGTTAATTCGTACATTTTGTTCTTTATTCCCTTACATTCGTAAACATAAAAATTCTTCAGCAATTCTAGATTCTAGCATGATATATAATAAAACAACCATTTTATTATATTTTTATATTCACGAAGATATAGACCAAATAATAAGCTTTTGCAGCAAGTCTGAGATTAAAAATGAAGGACAAACTTCAGCTTTAACAAATAAGAGTTATGAATTTAAAGTTGTCAAGTGCTCAACTTTGATTACAGATAACATAGACTAATATATAGTATTCAATTCAATTTTGATGGACTTAGAGTCCTTTCGAATTTAACGCAAATTGACATGGATATCTTAGGCAATAAGTTATGGAATTCATACTTGAATAAGTACAAACTTGTATCAATTGAGTTAAATGGCTTCAATACTAATGAAGAAATCCACAATAGTGTGTTTGGATTCAAAATAGTATATTTTATCTTTACAAATCCTGACATGCTTCTAAAGCGAAAGATCTATCGACATTAACCGAGAATTATCGATTATGGTGATGAACATCAGATATCACCTTTTCTAAAGGTTATGAACATCATATATCACCTTTTCTAAAGGTTAATTTCTTAGTATTAAATCTCAGTTATCATCAATATAAGAATGATAAGATTATGACCATGAATATCACAAGTCCCCTTTAACCAAAAATAAGATTCTATCGAGTCTTAACCATAATAATCAATTTAACATTCAGGACTTCATAGCATAAAGAGAACGAATAAGATATCGCTTTCTATTATATACATACACATATCCAAGAGTAGATACTCATTCAATAACATTAGACGAAAAGGTCAACTAAATCATCCAAAACATATTTGTCTCAACATTTAAACCACTTTTCATATGTGGATTGTAAAACAACATTATCCAAAAGATAGCATTAGGTTCGATTACGTCTCCTTGACACGTAAAACTAATCAGGGTTTTATTGACCATTAAAGAAAATAACTTGCAATCTCTGTTTTAAAATAGGATATGCACCTCAGCAAAACAAATGGATTATATTAGTCACTTGCATGCAAACATTATCTCATAAAATATATTGTGCTGAGAATTCTATCCTTTTCTCCAATAAGTATTTGAACACATAAACAATGTAATAATGATTCCCTACAATTTATATTCCTATATCATTGGATACTATATGTAGATTTGATCGCTGAAAGATTTGTCCGGCTCGATATCTAATGATTTTTCTATGTTGTTGCACGAAGAAGCTAGGGAATTCTCCTCAATCAAGACTTGAGGTGACACTGATGACATAGGCAAAAAGGTTTTCAGAATGTGACATATGTCGGGTTTGATGATTTAAAGATTGGTTATGGTTAGGATACATAGATACACACACACACACACACACACATATACACATATAATGAACAAATAAGAGTACTTAGACATTTGACTAAGCTAAATACATACATAAGAATAAGTCCGAGATTAAAGTTCAAGAACAAACTATAGCTTTCACAAATATGAATTATAAATTTAAAGTTGTCAAGTGGTCAACTTTGATTACACATAACATATAACTAATATATATTATTCATTCAAATTATGAGGGACTTAGAGTCTTTTTGGATTTAACGGAAAAGACATGGATACCTTTACAAAATCGTATCAAATGAGTTAAACGACTCTAGTACTAATGAATAAATTCCTCAAGGGGATGTTAGATTCAAAATTACATCTCTTATCTGTACAATATTTCGGCATGCTTCTAAAGCGAGAGATATAAACATTAATCGTCAATTTTCCATTACGGCTACGAATATCGCGCATTACTTTTCTCTAAAGGTTACTTTCTTAGTACTGAATCTCAACCATCGCTAAACTAAGAATGATAGATAGTGACCATGAATATTGCAAGTCACTTTATTAAATAAGAAGTTTTTATCGATAATTAGCTTAAAACTAAAGACTTCATAATTTACGGAAACGAATAAATACTGCTTTTTTTGTGTGTGTTGTTGTACACATATCCAAGAGTAGATTCTCATTCAATAAAATTAAATGAAAATGTAAAGTATCCAAAACATATCTATCTCAACGTTCAAACTAGTTTTCAATGTGCACTGAAAATAATGTTATTCAATATATATCAATATATCATTTTACGTCTTCTTGACACGTAAACTGAATTAGGGTTTTGTTGATCATTAAAGAAAATATTTCGAAACCTCTCATCTAAATAAGATAATTATAATAATATATGATGAACTTCGAGCAAGACGAAAACCCTAACTTGAATCGCTAATGGAATGATTAATTAGCTAGGGAAAACAATACCATATGATTAGGAATGGACTAATGAGCAAAATTAATCGACAAGTCGATAAAACTAATTGATAATATTAGTTACCTACATTTAGACATTATCTCAAAATTAAATATATTTTGATGAGAATTCGATCTTTTTGGATAGTAGGGACTTAAAATTTTTTTTTTAACAATTTTTTTCATAAACATGTTTTAATTAACATTACACAGATGATATATAAATTTCATGCAAATTCACACATTTTAAGTGTATGAAATCATGCATCACATAAATGCATGTTCACATATATGCAAATTTATATAAATGTGCATTCACATCGTTTTTAAGGAGTTAGGAGATATGAATATATGTGAAATTTACATATCATCTTCGTAATGTTAATTAAAACATGGTTATGGAAAAAATATTTATAAATTTTTTTCAAAGTTGGTAACTTAGTGTATAATGAGTGATACTCTCTCAAACCATATTAATGAAAACATAAAATAATGTAATCATGATTCATTACAGTTATTTAATCTTTCCATATCCTTAGATACTCTATATAGGTCTTTGATCGTTAAAGGTTTTTTTTTTCCCTGAAAAATTATACTAGCTCTCTAACGATTTTTCAATGTTGCAACAGGAAGAAGATTAGGACATGCACATCAAGACTTGAAAGTAACACTGATAGCATACGCAAAATGGATTTTCGAAAGTGTAATGGGGTTTTGTTGTACTGAAAAAAAAAATATTTATAAGAAGAAACAGATAAATCGCGTATAGCAAATTTATACAAATATATATACATCATCAAGCGTATTGAATTACATTTCAAAGCATATATATTTGCGAGAACCTTACAAGTACCTTACAATTCTAGCTATATTGTATAACTTGTCAACATTTTAACATTCAAGCTTTATAAGAGCAATATCTCTAATAATACAAACCATTAAAAGGTTTTTATTAATTTTAGATTGTGAAAGGTAAGAAAGAATAGGGCCGGCCCAGTTTATAATCATACGATGTTAATATTAATTATTTTTTTTACGGTTTTTGGATTGAGGAAAAATTCAGAGAAGCACCATGAAACCATTACACGATAACAGTTTGTGAAGTTTTTAAAGACATGATATTGACAATAGTGCAACAAAATCAATATTATTTAATTGTAATTTTTTATACGAATATTGTTTATATATATAGAGGGCCCCTTTTTAAGTATATGCCCCGGGCCTAAAAAATGATAGGACCGGCCCTGAGAAAGAAGAAAAAGATATATAGAAACATTTATAAAAATAAAAGCTCTTTGTATTATATAGGTTTGGATAGAAGAAATCTTTAGCATTTTTTGTTTTAAAGAGTTTACCAAATTATCATCCACCTAAACAAAAATCCTTTATCAAACCCTTTTTTAATTAGGAGATGTTTTCATACTTTTAAACGTGTGTGAACTCTTATTAATATCCAAAATAGTTTTTACACAATTGTAATCAACCATATTTTAATTTTCCTACACAACTATAGAGTTGTTAATATTTAATTTTACAATACTTATGAACTTTAAATACTTATACATGCAATATTAATTGAACAAAAGTATTTTCTTGTAATGTTTTTGTACATGTACATCATAGTAATGTTTTGTGTGTGTGTATATATATATATATAGGGTTGTGATTACATAAGAACCCTTTAATTCCGTGAGAATGTGAGAACCCTCCAAAATGCACAAATTTATACATCAAATGCACAAATTTAAAAATTAAATTTATAGTTTAAAACCATTATTGGTTTTCAATATTAATAAATATCATAATCTAACATTAACATTATCTTTAAAAATTAAATTCATCAAGTTTTACAATAAATGCACAAATTTGAACATTAAATGCACAAATTTTTTTAAATGCATGAATTCGTACATAAAGTGGACAAATTTATCATGATATGCCTAATTTTTTATATCAAATGCATAAATTTATCAAATGTATAAATTTTAACATTAAATGCATAATTTTCTACATTAAATGCACAAATTTTATAGAGTTTCTCACGTTCTCACTGTAATGACGGTTCTTACCGGAACCCAACCCTATACACACACACACACACACACACACGTCATATGACATAAAATTTATTCAAACAAACTTAGCTTTATATGTATGTGTGTGTATATGTGTGTGTATATGATAATTATAGACATTCCTGTAATGGTATTTGTTTTAATTACTTTTAAAAAATGAATTGATCAATTTATATTCAATATCACAATAAATGTTTCTTACTTAAAGATTATTATTAATTTATTTTTTCATATATATAATTGAATATATATAAAATTATTACATATAATTAATTAAGCTAAGCGAGCTGAGTACAACGATGAAAAGTTTTAAAGTTCAGACAACATATCATGATATAGATTAAAACCCTACAAATCAACTCCAAAGAGTCGAATTCCATACTTTGGGACATGTTTCGGTGGTTTTGCAACTTCATCATCACCTTCCTTACCAGTACCACTGGAAGTACCGGCTTCAAACCCATAACCATCCACCTCGAGCTCATCTTTCTTGCAAGACTCCGATTCAAGCAGCGGATCTTTTACTTCTTCCTTTTTCTCCTTCTTTCTGGGCGGCTGCCCCTCTTCATCGCTGTAACTATCACCATTATCACCAACCACCTCACCACCTGCACCATTGTCGGTGTCCACATTCAGACCATCATCGCTGCCTTCACCTTTTATGGGAAGCGATGGTGCAGTTTCAGTGAGGACATCAACCCCATGAGATCTGGCATTTCCTCCGCCGCTAGCGTTACCACCTTCTTCAGTTTTCGGAGCAACAAATTCTATTAAAAAAAAGTTGAATAATTTACATTTTATATATATTAGAACTTAATTTCGATCTGAAATTAAACAACCATCAACCACAAAAATCAAAGGAGTGAATCGAACGTACTTGATTCCTCTTCCTGGTATTCATCTTTGACATAACCAGCTCCGACAAATGGTGCAGTTTGGGTGTAACTACCACCGATCCCTTCAAATCTGCATTATTATCACGAATATAGGTGGATTCATGCACCATCAACTCATCAACAAGGAAAAGATTAAAAAAAATGATCGATTTATATATAAAAAATAAAAACGAAACCCTAATTACTATATTATTTAATTACACAAACACACCTGGGATCCGCTTCGATCTTCACATTCTCCGAAGGCTTAGATTCTGGATTTTTTGGTCGTTCAATAAAGATCAGCCGAGTTAGTCTTGGAATTTCGTAATCTGGTGTTCCAGTACTCTCAGTACTCATCTTCTCCGGCAAGTTCAAGAAAGAAAGTTTTGTTAGAGAGAGAAAGAGTAGGATGTAGAGAGAGAAAAACAATATTGGGTGTGAAATGATGTATTTAGAGGTTGTGTGTGTGTCTATATATATATATATATATATATATATATATATATATATATATATATATATATATATATATATATATATATATATATATATATATATATATATATATATATATAGGGGTGGGTTCAATGGAAAACCACTATGCACGTGAAAACCATGGAAACCTACGCAAACCGTCCGATTTGGTGCATTTAATGAAAAACGCGGTGACATGATCGTAAATAAGGTGATGCATCACGCGAGATTTTGATGCATCATGCGGGAAATTTGATGCATCACGCGGGGAATTTGATGCATTTGTAGTGGTGCAGTGCGGTTTTCACAAGTTTTCAGATGCATTGTGGTTTTCCATTGAACCTCTCTCTCTCTCTCTATATATATATATATATATATATATATATATATATATATATATATATATATATATATATATATATATATATATATATATATATATATATATATATATATATATAGAAATAACGTGAATGCCTAACGGTAATTTTTTTCTTACATTATAAGTAGAATTTCAAAAACATTAATATATTTCGATGATATAACTGATGATAACTACGAGGAGATGTGAATATATATTGTAATATGCATATATATTACATATATAATAAATGTATTCATTTTATTTTGATAATCTAATTTTTATATGTAATTTAATATATAGTGCAAAATATACAATTAATGGTCTGTTGGGCCTTTTAAAATTTTGGTTTATATATTAATTAATTTTATACAATCTGGTGATTTCAATTTAGTTTCTTACTAATTAAGCCTAATTACAAAGGTATAAAACTATTATATATACAAACAATTTGGGTGAGTGTGCTGTTTATTTTTTGTTCTTCTTGATTAATTAGTGGCTCGATAATATTAATTTAACTAATCTGAGTTGTCAGTTATATATATAATTAATTATAAGTCCAAAAATCATAATAACTAAATAAAACGATAACAAAATTATAAAATATTAAAATAAAAAACTGTTATAAAGAAAAATAACATGTGAACGTATATATTGGGAATATAAACCGATGGTTGATGTGAATGTATGTTTTAATGTACTGTCACAGCTAGAAACTATGTAAATTCTCATTTATGGACTTTTATTTTTAGTTTATACAAATATATGAAATTTTTTTTTTGGAAATATAAATTTAGGCTTTAACTACCAGTTCTATCGATAGAGATGTTGTTCTATCGTGGACCATATTCTCCAACATAACCATCTATAATCATATATGACGATAATTATACACGACATTAAAAAATTAGAGGTATTGAAACAATTATATTATCTATTAATTTTTTATTTGAATTGCAGAACTCACACACCCATCTAATCTCACTTCTAAATCTACACCTTTTTGTCTACAATGAGACTCGAAATCACAACCTTGGGGTCTCCACTAACACTTTGGTACCGCTAGGCCAAAGACCCTTTGGTTTCTATTAATTAATAGAGGCGACTTTCCTGGTTTTTAACGGTTGACAAATGTTAGACCCTCATTCTCATATTTCTTGGAGTGTAAATGAAATCATGATTAATTAAATTGATATCAAATCATCATGTACATATATAAACATTCAAAGCTAAATATCATGATAAGTCATAAACTAAAATACTATATAGAGGTCTTAAACCAAACTATATTATGAATCTTTGATCTCTAAATTTTATCAAACTTCAAATCCAATAACTTGAAACCAAAAAGTTAAACGGGGTGCGATTTTAAGAAGTTTGATCTCATGTAGGTGTAGCTACTCAGTCATGTTAATTACGACAACCAAGCTTAGGAATGGAACTAAATATGTATTTAATAATTTTAGGAACCATAAGTCAATCTATGAAGAACGATACGTCGTATCACAAATGAAATTTCCGATTATGAAACAAGACAGTGAGGATGAAGTCAAAAACATGAAACTCAACTTTCTTTAGTAATATGATGAATTGTTATGAAAGTTAAATTTAATTGTTGGTTGGTCGTTTGTCATTAAACCATCAAAAAAATCCAATACCTTAATAAAGTGGCTAGGGTAACTGGGTAAGTGAGATCGTCTATAAACGGAATAGATGGTTATTGATTTCGAATCTTGTAATCACGATGCAAAAGTTATAAAATCCTTAATTTTCTTGAAAGAGATAAACTTTGAATTAAATTGTAAGAGATTAATTAGATTTAAACTAAAACTACCGAATTTATAATCAATAAAAACATAGATAGAATCTTAGATGACAAACCCTAGAAATGATTAATTAACAATGATTTGAAGATGAAGGAAATATGATCCCATGCGGTTTATACAATCAACTAGTTTTACGTGCAATTAGATTGATACATAACTTGTCACTTAGACATAACAACTATAAGAGCGTATAACTCCGTATTATTTTTGGCATAACTCGTGTGTGTTTGACTTAAAGTTCGTCTTAAAACCCTAAACTAATGGTCTTGGTACTAATAATAGCTTGATAATGAATTCTCTTATGATAATCATAAATTTAAACACCAAACTTAACATTCAATTATTAGAATAATCTTTCGAAAACTCATAAGAATGATTATCCATATGTTAATGCAAGAATCAAACTAAAGCAATGTGAATCTTAGCCGAATGTTATCCCCCAGTGTGTGATCTAAATGATTTAGCATTCTGTAGCTCTAACCATGATGATATTCTTGACGATCTTCATGGGTTTGTGCTCAATAATTCTGGAGGATGAATGTTGGTTACCGAAATAATGAAGAGTGCGACCTTTAATCATCGAATAATCAATATTGAAAAAGTTGATATTTTGAGGCTCTCTAGGGTTTTTATGTGTGAATGATGCCTTTAACCTGACCTTAAACATCCCTTTTTATAGTAAAATTGAATATTGTCCCCTTTTAGATTTAAACAAATTTATCTTGATAAAGATAAAAATAAAAAAATTGGTCAAGGACGTCTACTCCAGGGGTGTTGACCTTT
>JAANYP010002525.1:47500-82500 GCA_020465985.1 Centrapalus pauciflorus
TCCAATAACGACCATTAAGAATAAATTTATATAACAAATTATAAATGTTTTTATTTGTTTTTTAAACAGAAAAAGTGCGAAAAAAACTGTTTTTTCATAACCATCAATCTTTGTCTGTATATAGAAAATAGTGCATGACATTGACCGAATATGGTCATCAAACAAAAATTAATTGTTGCATGGAGATGTCCTCAATTTGAAAAGAGTATATACTGTAAAGCTACTTTAATTTTACGAGGATATATATTATTTGTAAATCGACTTTTTTGTTTGCTTTGATATTAATTTTATTTATTGGTTTTGATGTTAACATTTATTGTTGGTTTTGATACTAATTTTAATTGTTGGTTTTGATTTTAACTTTATTTATTTGCTTTGATATTAAATTTGTTTATTGATTTTGATATTATTTTTTAGGTAAAATTACCAAGAAAAGAAAAAATAATTTTATATAAAGTGACTATTTTATATAAAAGAGATGATTTGTACACAGGAAAGTTTTGCCACATACACAATAATTTTATATAAAGTGACTATTTTATCATTACTTACACTTTCAACACCTTTTCATTTTATTCCTAAAAATAAGGGTAGAATAAATCATTTTATATGAATTTGTTGTGTATGACGAATTTTAATTATGTGCAAATCACTTATATGTGTGTAAAAAAAATTCAATATTACTAATATCTAGTAATTATAAAAGTTTGCAATTACAAATCTATAAAGAAAAAAACTCCACAGCTTTAAATGTGTAGAAATGGTATGTTGATGATTTAAAAAAAAGTTCACACTAAAAAACGTAGAGTTTTGAACATAGTCATATTTTTTTATGCTTAAAAAGATGAAATTTAAACAATTTGCTCACGCTTTTAAATGTAAACTTTTATCCAATTTATTCACTTTGTTAACTATGACCGTGTATAAATAATTTATCATATCACATCTGTCCGTGCTTGTTTCGAATTCTACACGAATTTATGTGTGCACATATTGTAAAATAAATGCGGATAATCCATTCATTTTTGTAATGAATCTTTTCCAGTTTTCTTAGATTGTCATGTTTTCAAAATAAACATGAAACTGGCGGGACGGAGCAGAGAGAAAATTGCTCACGTGGCGCAATATTATTGGTAGAAATTCGAAAATTTATGGCTGATTTGTCACAATATGAGTGATTATAATTCAAAATATTAAGACTGATTTGACACAATATGAGTGGTTAAAAATCAAAAATTTTTGGGTGACACGGTAATAGAATTCATTAGCTAGTTAACAAACATTTCCTACATTTTTGGGTATGACATTCAGCTTTGTAGAACCTAAAAGTTTATTGAGACAACATCTAATAGACTATGTCACGTGATTATAAGCTAAATGAGGCTGATAATCAGCTTTTTTATAAGTTTGCTTAGAAAAAATGAGGCTACCTACAGAAATTAAAACATAAATACAGAATAATTAAACAACTTTAGTGGTAAATAAAAATACCAACTGCTGGAAAATGAATAAATAACCAGGCTAGATAATTCCATTTAATAAGACATGGAGAAAAAAATAGGCTGATAATCAGTTTTTTTAATTCAGCTTGCTTAGAAAAAATGAGGATGCTTGCAATAGTGACAGAAACTGAAACATAAACATAGAATAATTAAACAACAGTAGTAGTAAATAAAAATATTAAAATAACAATTGCTAGGGAATGAATAAATAATCATGCTAGATAATTCCATTTAATAAGACTTGCACAAAATTTGGATACCATCAATTCTAAATATAAAAAAATTAACATAACTACTGCTAGAAAATGCAAAAATGAACCTCAAGAATGCAAAATAACCTATTTTGAAAAATATTAATTCGGCTCTTATATAATTATTAAAAACCTATAGAAAATTGAAAACATGTTGTGAATTTAAAATTTAAAAAACTGTTGGAAGTGAGAGAATATAAAAAAGTAAAATATAATGTTTGTTTAAATTGATGTCCAGCAAAAATGCAAAAAAAGGGTGATAACATCAGCATTTTAAAGTTTCATTATGTAGAATATAAAATATTTTCAAATATAAATATATACAACTTACAGGTTTAATCATAAACTATGAGATAAAACGGGTTAAATTTAACAAACTATGAGATAAAACATGCAGAAAAATAGTACCAACTAACACACACACACACACACCCATATACTTATATATACTCAATTACCATTCTTTTTCAACATACGGGAAAAATAAAACTGCATCAACAGTGTCAGTAGGAAGAAATAAGGCCAGTAACTTTCACCATTCCGAAAACTACATTTTTATTTTCTTTAAACCAATTCTCTAATTAGTTTATCATGATGATTGTTTCATTTGATTAAAATTTTGCAGGCATGAATCACACAGATAATGAAAATAATGAAAGATCAAGTAATTCTGTGGATGTGGAATACAGAAATCAACTAAAGTTTTCATCAAAGAACCAAATCATGGAGAATTTCAAGTATTTTTCATCTTTTTTATACTCAATTTATTTACAAATCATTTAATGTCAACTTTTACTACAACTATGAAAGCATTTAGAAATAAAGTATATGAAAGATTTCAATTTTGACAATTTTTCCCTAAAAGATGCATATGTTTTACTTAATTCAAATGAATAAATATAAGAACTACGCACAACATACAAGATATATTCAAAGTTTATGATGTCAAAACTGCTTACTCACTTACTAACCTCTGTCCAACAAAATGCAACACTTTCTCTCCAGAGTTGTCTAAAGAAATAAATCTTTTCCTTTTTCTGAAAGATTGCAATCCATATTTACCTAATTGTAGCCTACAAGTTTTCTTGATTTTGTTCTTATGAAATCATTTAAGTACATGATCATTAGTAAAAAAAAAAAATTTGAACCAAGTCAAGTCAAATGCTACACCTTTATTTAATCTAGATATTAAGTAGTATGTTTGACAAAATATGCTACTAAAAATTTATACCTGATTTTCGTGTTGCTTCTTCCAATCAGCAGCATTCCAGAATCCAGAATTCCATTGATACCCATCATTGTTCTTGAAGAATATATGACGTGTGGTATCGGAGGAGTTGTTGTTGATGATCGTGGTCGACCTCTTCTCACTTGGCTACTTTGAGACGAGCCACGAACATTGGTGATATCATTTAAAGGTCCAACATTTGATGTTGTGTTGGACGAAGCTTCGTTGGATCGAGAAGCATTGGTTATACTAAGTTGAGGTGCACAATTTGAAAGGTCATCCAGATTCCTCATCGTACTTGTATTTGGATTACGGTTTTCATTTCGTATATGTGTCATATTTGTTAAGTACAAAAGTGTTTTACTATCGGTCAATATTATCAAACAATATATATTACTGTCTAAATTACAATCCAAGAAAACCATGAAATTTAATAATAGCAAAGACATATATCAAATGAACATAAAAAACTTGGACATATAATACTCAAGTATTCGATTTACATAAACTATGCATATTTTTTTTTTTCAATCTGAAAAATTTTAAACATGAAAACATGATATCATGTTTTTAGTTTCACTTTAAATTTGTTTGTTTAAGTTATTTACAAAATTGGTTATTGTCGATTTTTTCAAATAAATTATGTTGGAAAAAATCTAGAAATATTGTTAGCATCAGTTTACTTTCTATATATTCGTGTATAAATAATATTATTAACAGACATATGTATTGTATTATTATAACATCATATAGTTTTAATACAACATCAAACATAGATTATATTTTTGCGTGCATTTAATTTTGATAAGTATTATGAAATAAACTTAGAATTTTTTAATAATAATATTAACTCAAATTTTTAATACTTGATGTTTTATATCGATATTAATTTTTTTGAGCAAAATCAAATCGTTTTTTATTAATGATATCATTAACTAAATTCTTTATTACATAAAATAAAATATGGTTTGTAACATCCTCGGATTTATTTTAATGTATTTTGGTTAATTAAGTGGAAAAATATATATTTAAGTTGAAATTTGAGCAATTATTATGTATTTTGGATATTTAGAAAGTTTGTTGCTATTTTAAGAAAATTTGAACTCGGAATCATTGTTATGGAGTATTATGAAATTATAAGTTATTAATGATAATTTTAAGAATAAATCAGTAATTTATGGAACCGGTTAAGTCGAGGGGTGAAATGAGCAAAAATGATGAAAGTTGAATAAAAAGGGCAAAAGACTTCATTTTCACCATTTCACTCTCTCACTACACTCTCTCTCTAGAAATTTCCTCTCTACATCTCTCTAAGATATCTCACAAACCGACCGTCCGATTTTCGAGAATTATACGTCAACGGAAAGATCTCGAGGAGTACTACAACAATCTGCAATTGGATTCCTGATATCGTACGAATTAAGGTAAGAATCGACCCTTTTAAGTTTGTTGTTTCGGTGAACTAGAATTTCGAATCTGTCATTTTATGTAAATCAGAGCTTGTTTTGTTTGAAATATTGCAAGAATATGATAGTATATGCATAATAGAATCGAATCTAGGCATCATACTTGATAATATAGGTGATTTGAGGCTTAGAAATGTATATTTTTAAGTTGAAAGATGAACAAACTCGAATATATCAAGAACACAGTCGAAATGCAAGAACAAACTCGATTTTGGTACTAGATTCGGGTGTGTTTTCGAGTCTAACACCAGATTCGAATTGGGGGGTTCGAATCTATCCCCAGATTCGAAGGGGGTTCGAATCTATGCAATAGGATTCGAATCTAATGATCAGATTCGAAGGTAGGGCCATTAGGTTCGAGTTTAATGCCTAAAATTGAGAAATCTACTCTCTAAACTCGAGTATTTTGAATGAAACTCATAAACAACACATAAAATGACATGAGTTATACAAAGGACAATGTATGAACATGAGATGAGCTCAAACTTAATTATGGTATGAATTTAGACATGGACCCGAAATGGGAAAAATATTGCAAAACTTATAAGTTTGGTTTTATGAATTTAAACGGTTATTGACACGAGGTATTGTTGTAACTAACTTAACAGGTCCCTTGTGGTGTTGTTTAACCCACAGTGGGGTACTTGGTGGATCCGGTTGAAAGCCCGCGAAGAAATAATATTGGTTAACATTTTATTACGCACCCAATGTGAGTACAGTAGATTTCGCATATTTATATCTGTTTTATGTTAAGCTTTGCCTGTTGAGACCTGTTGTTTCATTTGTTTGGTTGGAATTCTACTAACTTGCGTAGATTTAGATGCACATTCCTACTTGTTGCATGTCCGTTCGATTGTTGTGCATCTAGTGATGGACCGGTGGGTCGCATCAATTACTCTGATGTTACTGCGCTATATGACGCTGGAGCTGATCCCTCCAGGTCCGGTAGGCAGTATGTCATCCCCGATGTTATGTATGTCTCAGATGGTACGTTTTAAATGCCGAGTTTTGGGCTCGAAGGGGCTGCGGCTCTGGTCCGTACTTTGTGTACGAAGAGGATATCCGATGTTGGTCATCTGTGTTATCCTTGGGCTTCATAAAAATTTATAAATTGCGTAATCTTTGTATTCACTAAGCCTTTGCTTATACCTCAGTTGTTGTATTTTTACAGGAAAAGGAAAGTCTACTGCCGGACCTTCTAGTTAGGTCATTTGGGAAGATTTGAAAGACTTGGTACTATTTAATCGGTAATTATGTTATGAGACAATGTTGTAATATATTCTGGATGATTGTAATAATTGTATTGGGTGTGTAGACTTAGACTTGGTACCTTGTAGCACCGTAGGGTGTTAAACACTGTTGCACTACTTTATTTATGTTTTTAATGCTTCCGCACTTTTAATTAGGTTATCAGATCATTATGTATTTGTGTTGATGATTAATCCTGGGTGTTATGTAAATGGTGGTTGTTGTGGCAAGGGTGTCACATGGTTTAAGTCATATATTTAACATATTCTATATTTTAAATTTTTTTTGCATGTATAGTTTGTAATAATTTATGTTGGAAAGATTTAAGATAACGTTGTTAAGATCGTTTTACTTTCTGTTTATTCTGATATAATTTGTATTATTAATATACACATATTTTGCATTATTCATGATAGAATTGCATCTTTAATAAGCGCAAATTCTGGTTGATTAAAGTAACCTTGACAAATAAAGGAATGTAATTGTACGTGTAATATTAAAGGATAGCTATTAAAATAGTAATTAAAACTTGTAATTTTACACAAACCTCATAGTCCAGCAGAGAACCTTTTAATCGTACATTTCAAAGACTTTCAACGCCCTGAAATAAAAATATTATCGGTCAAATAAATATACAACAGTATAAAAGATGATTTATATTTAGCACAATACGCAATTATGAAACATTATAACTCAACAAATATATTATGAAGAACTGAAAGTTGTTTGATTAGGTAGAAAAATAAATCAGGTTTTAAATGTGGAACGTAATTTATATATTAAAAATACATATAACCTTGAGCAACAATATCAGAAATGTAATGTGAGTTAAATGCATTATTTTAAGTTAAAGGCTGGACCAGAAAACATGTAATAAATTCAAGTTGAACCTATAAGTTTCTAATAGGCATGGCAAAAAAAAAAAAAAACTCATACCCGACGGAGAACCTGTAACTCGACCCCGAAGACCGGAGATGGGGATGGGGAATCCCCGATTTAAAATAATGGGGATTGGGCGGGGATGGGAGACACTTTAATCCCCGACCCCGATAATTTGTTATGTTTTAGTATAGATTAATATATATTTAACTTTACAATGTAAATTATTCATTACGTTTTATATAATATATTAAATATCGTTGCATATGACTTTTCTATATGTTTTAAAGTTCATTTACATAAAATTTTCTACTAAGTTACAAATTATAGTTTAAAGACAAAATTACACAAATGGTCCCTGTGGTTTGCCCATAATTACGGTTATCGTCCCTGAAAGAATTTAATTACACCAACAGTCCCTATTTTCCAAACGTTGCACTCGGATAGTCCCTCATTTGGACGGCCGTTAACTACGAACGTTAAGTACGAAAATGGGGAGGACATTTTTGTCATTTTGTGAAGACCACCCCTTACGGGGCAATTCTCACCAGTCTAGGTCCCAATTCATGCAATACGATATCAACCATACTAAGATAGAGTAATTATAATGCGGAAAATTAAATTACAGTACAAATTATTAGGGTTTAAGTTTAATACAGATTACCAATTTTAAATTAAACTTATAAAGGGCACAAGTCTAATCTAATTCATGTCATCATATTATCAAAATAAATCTACCCAGATCACCACAATATCATCATCCAATTAGTACCAAAATGAGATCGTTGAGTAGAGGTCTATGATACTTCTGTCTTGATCGTGTAAGACCTATGAACTAGGTCCGACAGGTGACTTTCCTTTGCTTTTTCCTGTAAAATATTAAAGCAACATCTGTAAGCAAAGCTTAGTGAGTTTATAGATTTTCAATATTAACATGCGTGTCAAGCGGAGTCTTAATTCTAAGCGTGATAAGTCTTGGCTGCCGCTACAGCCCTCATCATGATTGAGATATAGTATCTTAAGATCGGATGATGTTCAAACCACACTCACGCTTATATCGTGGGGATCAGCCACATACTGGGCTAGCTACCAGTAGGTCAACATGGCCGAACATCGGAGGTCATTACCAAGTTCGTGAGAACTGGTGGAATAGCCGGGTCTAGAACAATAGACCATAAGGGCTAGTCAAGCTGAATAAATCTTATCAAATCTGATCAATGTAGTAAGCATAAGTCTTAGAAGTCATGATAGCAACGAATCATAAAGCAAAGTCTGAAGCGCTAATAAATGCAATATGAAATGATAAGCAAATAGCTATCATGATTCACTGGGCAACACCCATCCATGGTGTGCACAGGTCTCAATCCAGCTGATAAATGAATGTCAAATAATGTAACAGCATCAATATATCTCAAACGGATCTTTGCATGTTCAATTTGAATATCTATAACTCACAGTGTTGGGGTCTTGGTCAAACAGATATATGAATCTGCCACCTGAGTTATCTCAGGATTTTGTCTTTCTGTTCTGTCAAATCAAGTCTCTGACCCGCTTTAAATCTTTTAAAATCTTTGTCTAAATGTTCAGAATTTCACTGAACCTGTCCAGAATTATCATAATATACCATATCAATATCATATCATTATCATCTTTTCTTTAGTCGTTAAAATCTTTATTTTATCTGATTCTGATAATTTGTTAGTTCATATATCATCTTAGATTTTGAATTAAAGGCATCAGATTCGAATGGGGTGCAGATTCGGATACCATAAATTCGAAATGACATAGATTCGAAATAAGCTCATTCGAATCTAAAGAATAGATTCGAAACACATACACACATCGAGTTTAACTAGCTAGATTCGAGCAAATTAAGTTCATATATGGATGGTCAGATTCGAAATGGGACCCCTTCGAATCTAATGGATAGATTCGAGACACACACACATGGGGATTAGGTTCGAACTATGCATAGACTCGAAATATACGTATAGAATCGAAGCCACTCTCGAGTCTAGGGGAAAAAGAACAGATTCGAATTCATAGACTCGAAACTATACAATTCGAGTCTGTTCATAGATCTCTCGAGTTTGATCTATGCATTTTCGAATCTGATTATAATGTTCTCGAATCTGATCATATTTGCAACTCTAAACCATGAATTTCTAAGGCATAAATCACATATATAATCAATATTAAGCCTATGTTTGATTATCTTAAACTTATTCTAGTTAATTTTGATAAAAATAGCTTCAAATATCATAAAATTTAATAGATTCGAGAATACCGTATATATATATAAAACGTAAAAATACAAAAATCTTACCTCAATTCGTCTGAATTCACGCAGGAATTGGTATATTCGTGTAGTATTCGCCGAGATCTTCCTAACGGTATATATATCTTGATAATCGGACGGTCGGTTTAGGAGAATTTCTAGAGAGAAGTTAGAGAGAAAGCTAGAGAGAGAGTTTAGAGAGAGAGAGTTAGAGAGAGAGAGTGCAAATCAGATTTGTGAATATAATTCTCGTTTATATACGTCTTCTAGTTATATTTGCTAGCTAACTCACTTTTATTTTTGTATATTATATCTCTTTTATTTAATTTTCTTTAATAATTAATTCATAAATTAAATATTTATATAATTTAATTAATATTTCATTATTAATTAAATTATAATTCAAATAATTCAACATTATTACATTATCGGTTCAAAATATTACTGAATTTATGACTAGATCAAAATTAGGTTGTTACAGAATGGGCTCCACCACGCACAAACTTCGTCCCCGAAGTTAGCTAGATTCGAACAGACCGGGATATGTAGCTTTCATAACATCTCTCGATTCCCAAGACTGATGCGAACCTTTGTGGTGTTTCCACTGGACGAGCACCATCTGTATCTCTTTATTCCGAAGCTTTTTGGTCTTCGAGTCCAGAATACGTTCTGGCTCTTCAACCACGCGAAGCTTCTCATCAATCTGCAGGTTAACATGTGGTATCTGAATTTCCCTTTCGTCAGCTAAACTCTTTCTCAGATGACTGACATGAAATACAGGATGTATTCCAGCTAAGTCAGCTGGTAGTTCAAGACGATAAGATTGATTTCCAATCTTTTCCATAATCTTGAACGGACCAATAAATCTTGGAGCTAGCTTGTTTCTTTTAATGAATCGCACCACATTCTTCATTGGGGATACTTTCAACATCACCCAATCGTTAACTGCAAAACTGATTGATCTATGCCGATTGTCATAATATGACTTCTGCCTGCTTTGAGCTTCAAGAATATTCCTTCTAACGAGTTGAATCTTTTCGTGAGTCAACTGTAGAAGGGCAGGTCCTGCTATTGGCGATTCACCTGTTTCACGCCAACATGTAGGAGTTCTGCACTTTCTTCCGTATAAAGCTTCAAAAGGAGCCATCTTGATCGTTGAATGATAACTGTTATTGTATGAAAATTCGACCAACGGCAAGTGGTCATCCCAGTTACCACCTAAATCAAGAACGCAGGCACGAAGCATATCTTCAAGAGTAAGGATAGTACGCTCACTCTGACCATCTGCACTAGGATGATAAGCAGTACTCATAGAGATCCGAGTACCCATCCCATCTTGTAGTGCATGCCAGAATCTGGATGTGAAACGACTATCACGATCTGATACGATAGATTTCGGCACACCATGACGAGAAATAATTTCTGTGATGTACAACTGCGCCAATCTATCGAGAGAATAAGTTTCTTTCATCGGTATGAAGTGGGCTGACTTCGTTAATCGATCCACGACTACCCAGATAGAGTCGTGCTGTCTTTTGGTCTTCGGCAGCTTTGTGATGAAATCCATAGTTATATGCTCCCACTTCCACTCGGGAACTGGTAGTGGTTGCATATCCCCAAAGGGTTTCTGATGTTCTGCCTTAACCATCTGACAGACTCTGCAGCTTTCAACACACTTACCGATATCTTTCTTCATTCCTGGCCACCAGTAGTCAGCTTTCAGATCAAAGTACATCTTTGAGCTGCCAGGATGAACAGATAATTTGGACTTGTGAGCTTCAGATAGAAGAGTGCTGCGAACTGAACCATACTTAGGAACCCATATTCGGTTTCCCTTGAGACAGTGAAGTCCCAAATGGTTCAGAGTCAGAAATTGTAGTTGCCCTTTTAGATTTTCAGAATCTATGTTCTCTTCTTTCAGCGCTTCAGTTTGAGCAATTCTGATGTCTTCAATAAGATCAGAAGAGAATATAACTGGAGTTAGAGCATAACAGCACTTTTCTGGATATACTTTTCTACTCAACGCATCCGCGACAACATTTGCTTTGCCGGGATGATATAAGATCTCGCAGTCATAATCCTTGATAAGCTCCAAGGATCGACGCTGTTTCATGTTCAGATCTTTTTGAGTGAAAAGGTATTTGAGACTCTTATGATCGGTGTAGAGCTGACACCGAGTCCCATATAGATAGTGACGCCAGATTTTTAAAGCAAAGGTAACGGCAGCCAACTCAAGATCATGAGTTGGTGCACTTTTCTCGTAGTCTTTCAATTGCCTTGAAGCATAGGCAATGACTTTTCCCCTTTGCATTAGAACACATCCTAAGCCAGTACCAGATGCGTCGCTGTAAACGACAAAATCATCATTGCCTTCTGGCAAAGCTAGGATCGGCGCTTGAATCAACTTTTGCTTCAGAATATCGAATGCCTCTTGCTGTTTATCGGTCCAAACGAAAGGAGTATTCTTTCGTGTTAGCATTGTAAGCGGTACAGCAATCTTTGAGAAGTCCTTTATGAATCGCCGATAATAACCGGCCAATCCAAGGAAACTTCGTATTTCTGAGGCATTACGAGGCGTTTGCCATTTCTGAACGGCCTCGACTTTTGAAGGATCAACGGAAATTCCTTCGCCAGAAACAACATGGCCAAGGAACTGGATCTATAAGAATCAAGATAGAAATTCAAATTCTGAGGTGAATCATAGAATAGTTAAGGAAACAGCTCAAGACATATATAATAGAGATTATACCTGTCTGAGCCAGAATTCGCACTTAGAAAACTTTGCATAGAGTCTTTCTTTTCTTAGTAACTCTAGCAATTGTCGTAGATGAATAGAATGATCAGCCTCCGTTTTGGAGTAAATCAGAATATCGTCTATGAACACGATAACTGATTTATCCAACATTGGTCTGCACACACGGTTCATGAGATCCATGAATGCCGCTGGTGCATTTGTCAAGCCGAACGGCATCACGAGAAATTCGTAATGGCCGTATCTTGTACGGAAGGCTGTCTTTGGAATATCTTCTTCTCTGACTTTTAACTGATGATACCCAGATCGGAGATCTATTTTCGAAAAGTAACTGGCTCCTTGTAACTGATCAAACAGATCATCGATTCTGAGCAGAGGATACTTATTCTTTATTGTAACCTTGTTCAACTCGCGGTAATCGATGCACATACGGAAAGTTCCGTCTTTCTTTTTAACAAATAGTACTGGTGCACCCCACGGAGAAGAACTCGGTCGGATAAACCCCTTCTCTAACAGCTCTTGCAACTGCTTTGACATTTCCTGCATTTCTGCAGGTGCAAGTCTGTAGGGAGCTTTTGCGATAGGAGCCGCACCAGGAACCAAGTCAATACTGAACTCGACTTGTCGTTCCGGTGGCACTCCAGAAATGTCATCGGGAAATACGTCTGGAAACTCACAGACGATAGGAATATCGGATAAAGATTTCTTTTCAGAGCTGGACTCAGTTATAGCATAACAAAGGTAAGAGTCGTGACCTTTAGACAAGTATTTATGCGCCTTTTCAACAGATATAAAGCAATGTGCACCTTTCCGCTTCTCGCCCTTGATCTCTAATACTCGGCCGTCTGAAGATTTGATTCTAATGATTCGCCGATTGCAGATAATTGTAGCCTCATTGTTCATTAGCCAGTCCATGCCGATGATGACATCGAACTCTTTCAACGGTATCGGGATGAGGTCGAGATTGAATACAATATTATCGACTAGTAGTGTGCAGTTTCGATAAACAGAATCAGCCATAACATAGCTGTTACTGGCTGTCTCAATGTCAAGTATAACAGGAAGCTTCGATGGGGACTTAGATAATCTTGATGCAAAAGAAGTCGATATGAAGGAACGACTAGCGCCAGAATCAAATAACACACGAGCAGGTATCGTATTTAACAGAAACGTACCGGTGACTACGTCAGGTGTTTCTCTCGCCTCTTCAGCCGTTATTTGGAATGCACGTGTCCTTGCAGTTGGTGTTGCAGCAGAACTTTTAACTGTCGACCCTCCAGCTGATGACTGTGACTGATAACGTGGTCCGCTACGACACTGATACATGAAGTGCCCTCTCTTACCGCATTTCGCACATCCACGTCCCTGCTGTGGACATTCCTCACTGCTGTGACCGATCGTATTGCACGCAAAGCAGGTAACGTCTTCTGGGTTACATAGTCCCATGTGTGATCTTCGGCATCGCTTACAGAATCGTGGCTCGTTCGTGAGGGAGTAGGCTTGCGCTTTCGGTTGTGAACTATACTGATGGGATTGCTGAGATTGTGTTTGAGACTTATTTGGCCTAAAGAATCTGCCAAATCGCTGTTTCTTTGGGGGAGATGGATTCATCGGGTTAGTAGACGGAGCATAAAGCTGATCGCCGTATTCTAAATATCCCCTCTCGATCTGTCTGGCTGCTTCGACCATTTCCAGATAGCTCTTATATTTGATCGCACTCATGGGATGTCGATATCTGGGATTGAGTCCTACTCGGAACCTATTCATTTTCCTTTCCTCTGTTGCCACTTGGTATGAGGAATAACCGCATAATCGCGAAAACTCGTGCTCGTATTCGTCGACTGTCTTCGTTCCCTGAGTCAGCTGCATCAGTTGTACTTCCATTTTATCTCGCTGGTCGACCGGGCAGTATTTCGCATTGAACATATCAAGAAACTGCTCCCATTCTAACGTCTGAATGACTTCCTCCCCGTATATGCTTCGCTGTGTCTTCCACCATGCACGAGCAGCTCCAACAAACAACGCAGATGCGTAGCTTACTTTCTTAGAATCTAAACAGTCAGAGATTCTAAATATTTCTTCCGTATGACTGATCCAATCCATCGCCTGAATCGGATCAACTGTACCCTCGAAGTTCAGGGCACCGCTGGCTTTGAAATCCTTAAACTTACAGCCTTTAGGCTGCTCGAATTGGGTTTCAGGGGTAGAGTTATCAGAATCAGATTCTTCATTCTGAACTTGCTTATCTTTTCGCTTATTTTTCTTATCATTACGTCTTTTAGCTTCGGCCTCATCTCTGGCCTGAAACTGTTCTTGCATAATCTTATTCTGTTGTTCTGAGTGTTGTGCTAGTAATTGTTGCATCATCTCAAACATTTGTTGTGGGGTCATGTTGTTTGGTATGTCACCTGATCCTGATCCTGACATCTTAGCTGAAAATTAAAATCAATTAACTATCAGTTTATAGACTTAGATCTATGTACCCTTTTTCCCATCCTAATAGTCTGTACATCCTATCTCAGTTCAAACCACCTAAATGATTGATACATATGTATTGCTTCAGTTTGAGATCAAGTATACTTACGTAATACTTGATTCACTCAAACTAGTGCTCTGATACCATCCTGTGAAGACCACCCCTTACGGGGCAATTCTCACCAGTCTAGGTCCCAATTCATGCAATACGATATCAACCATACTAAGATAGAGTAATTATAATGCGGAAAATTAAATTACAGTACAAATTATTAGGGTTTAAGTTTAATACAGATTACCAATTTTAAATTAAACTTATAAAGGGCACAAGTCTAATCTAATTCATGTCATCATATTATCAAAATAAATCTACCCAGATCACCACAATATCATCATCCAATTAGTACCAAAATGAGATCGTTGAGTAGAGGTCTATGATACTTCTGTCTTGATCGTGTAAGACCTATGAACTAGGTCCGGCAGGTGACTTTCCTTTGCTTTTTCCTGTAAAATATTAAAGCAACATCTGTAAGCAAAGCTTAGTGAGTTTATAGATTTTCAATATTAACATGCGTGTCAAGCGGAGTCTTAATTCTAAGCGTGATAAGTCTTGGCTGCCGCTACAGCCCTCATCATGATTGAGATATAGTATCTTAAGATCGGATGATGTTCAAACCACACTCACGCTTATATCGTGGGGATCAGCCACATACTGGGCTAGCTACCAGTAGGTCAACATGGCCGAACATCGGAGGTCATTACCAAGTTCGTGAGAACTGGTGGAATAGCCGGGTCTAGAACAATAGACCATAAGGGCTAGTCAAGCTGAATAAATCTTATCAAATCTGATCAATGTAGTAAGCATAAGTCTTAGAAGTCATGATAGCAACGAATCATAAAGCAAAGTCTGAAGCGCTAATAAATGCAATATGAAATGATAAGCAAATAGCTATCATGATTCACTGGGCAACACCCATCCATGGTGTGCACAGGTCTCAATCCAGCTGATAAATGAATGTCAAATAATGTAACAGCATCAATATATCTCAAACGGATCTTTGCATGTTCAATTTGAATATCTATAACTCACAGTGTTGGGTCTTGGTCAAACAGATATATGAATCTGCCACCTGAGTTATCTCAGGATTTTGTCTTTCTGTTCTGTCAAATCAAGTCTCTGACCCGCTTTAAATCTTTTAAAATCTTTGTCTAAATGTTCAGAATTTCACTGAACCTGTCCAGAATTATCATAATATACCATATCAATATCATATCATTATCATCTTTTCTTTAGTCGTTAAAATCTTTATTTTATCTGATTCTGATAATTTGTTAGTTCATATATCATCTTAGATTTTGAATTAAAGGCATCATATTCGAATGGGGTGCAGATTCGGATACCATAAATTCGAAATGACATAGATTCGAAATAAGCTCATTCGAATCTAAAGAATAGATTCGAAACACATACACACATCGAGTTTAACTAGCTAGATTCGAGCAAATTAAGTTCATATATGGATGGTCAGATTCGAAATGGGACCCCTTCGAATCTAATGGATAGATTCGAGACACACACACATGGGGATTAGGTTCGAACTATGCATAGACTCGAAATATACGTATAGAATCGAAGCCACTCTCGAGTCTAGGGGAAAAAGAACAGATTCGAATTCATAGACTCGAAACTATACAATTCGAGTCTGTTCATAGATCTCTCGAGTTTGATCTATGCATTTTCGAATCTGATTATAATGTTCTCGAATCTGATCATATTTGCAACTCTAAACCATGAATTTCTAAGGCATAAATCACATATATAATCAATATTAAGCCTATGTTTGATTATCTTAAACTTATTCTAGTTAATTTTGATAAAAATAGCTTCAAATATCATAAAATTTAATAGATTCGAGAATACCGTATATATATATAAAACGTAAAAATACAAAAATCTTACCTCAATTCGTCTGAATTCACGCAGGAATTGGTATATTCGTGTAGTATTCGCCGAGATCTTCCTAACGGTATATATATCTTGATAATCGGACGGTCGGTTTAGGAGAATTTCTAGAGAGAAGTTAGAGAGAAAGCTAGAGAGAGAGTTTAGAGAGAGAGAGTTAGAGAGAGAGAGTGCAAATCAGATTTGTGAATATAATTCTCGTTTATATACGTCTTCTAGTTATATTTGCTAGCTAACTCACTTTTATTTTTGTATATTATATCTCTTTTATTTAATTTTCTTTAATAATTAATTCATAAATTAAATATTTATATAATTTAATTAATATTTCATTATTAATTAAATTATAATTCAAATAATTCAACATTATTACATTATCGGTTCAAAATATTACTGAATTTATGACTAGATCAAAATTAGGTTGTTACACATTTCATCTTTCTCTCTCTATTTTCGTTTCTCTCGGTTACAAATACATGTGACCGTTGCATTACTCTCTTCTCTCTCACCTGTTCTGCAACTCGTCTCCATCGTAAAGGCAAGAAAATCAACCATGGTATTTTGTTGGTGTGGAAGAGAAGCAATCATCGTGACATCATGGACATCTCAAAACCCTGGTCGAAGGTTTTTTTTTCCTGCCCTAGAATGGTAAGTTCATGATTTGTTCATCGAGGTTTATGGAGTCATGTTTAACTTTTTTCTTCAATACTTTATCAACAGGATTCAAAGTGTAAATTCATTGGATGGGTTGATCCACTATATGTCAACGTTCTATGGACATAATCCCTGGTCTATTAAGGTCGATGAACAAGGTTGAAGCATTGGTCAAATGTAAGGAAGATGAGGCTAAGATGATGAAATTGTATTTGATAGTCACTTGGGTAGCAATTATAATTTATGTATTTTGTTGAAGCTGGCCTATTTTAATGTAAAAGATCAATCTTTGTATTTTGTTGGAGCTGACCATTTGTGTAATTTTGTCTATTATCAATGAAGTTTTTGGTTTGGAAGTAATGTTATTGTAACTGTGATTGTTCAATTTCGTGGCAATGATAGCAATATTTGAAGTGTTTGTGTATATATGTGCAACCAGAATATTTGAAGTGTTTGTGTATATATGTGCAACCAGAATAGCTTACAATGAATAAGTTGAAAACAGCAGGATGATTATAGTTGCAACCAAATAGTGTTATATATAAGCTCCAACTACAAGTGGAGTATGTAAAGAAGGATGATTATCCAAGTACAAAGCATTACATAAGTTCCATACATACTAGAAAACAGTTTAACATCCAACCAAAACACAAGTACAAACCACTTATCCAAGTACAAACCAAAATATTAGTTTAACATCCAAACAAAAGACTAAACCCCTCGAAACTACTACTTTCAAACATTTGCTCCAGCATCAACCTTGTATGTTAGTCCCCTGTTGTGTACCAGCAGTGTTAGTCCCCTGTTGTGTACCTAAAATAATGGAAAATGAGATTTGTTAGGATTAGTACAGAAAAGTCAATCAATGAAATAAATAGCATGTTAAAATTACCTGAAACCTGACACTTGCATGTTCTTGAATTGTGGCCTTGCTTACCACACTTGGTACATGTAACTGTCTTCAAAGATCTTGACAACTTTCCACCTTTAACCATTCCTTCACTTGCTGTTGCATCTTCACATTCTTGCAACCCTTTCTTTCTCTTCTTTTTTGGTCTCCCCACTTGTTTATGATGCAATGGTGGTAGTAATACACTTGGACATTGAGATTTAGGCCACATTATCCTACCATTGATTGGGTCAATCATAAAACTATACACCTTTTTCCAAGTTTCAAGCCAATAACATGGATGAACCCAGTATTCACGCACCCCTACTTCTTGTCCATTCAATGCCATATCCCATATTGTTGCAACAACATGTTTGCAAGGCATGCCTGTCAGTTCCCATCTCCTACAACTACAATCTTTTTCTTCAATATCAACAACACATTGGTCATTCCATGGTCCACTCACTTGATATTTAGACCCTTCATTCCACAAAACTTTATAATCCCTTGCCTCTTTTTTGATGATTTCAAACAAGGTTGTGGCAGTTGGTGTTAGGGGTCCATCACTCTTTTCTATCACCCTAATGACATTCACGATTCTTTTCATCAAGTATTCCCTAACAAATTCTAAGGCTGTAATAATAGGTTTATCCCTGCCATCAACTAGTTTGCTATTAAACACCTCACATAAGTTATTCAACAACACATCTGAGTGACATCTCCCTGCCACACATATTGGGATTGCCAATATTACAAATATTTAGTAAAAACAAGAGATATCATCATAATTCGGTTTTAAGTTGATTTTAGTTATAAGAAGTACCTGAGAAGTGAGATCTAGACCAATGTTGAGGTGGAATCTTGTTAAGCCAGTCAAATGCTTCCTTTTTGAAATTCTTTAGGTCATCCATTGCTTGATGAAAGTGTTGGACAGTGGTTGTTGTTGCAGCTTTCCAGAGTAGATCTTTGTATGCTCTTCCTTTCCATGACTGCTTCATGTTCTCGTGTATATGCCTAAGGAAAAATCTATGCTCAGCACATGGAAAGACTTTTGCTATAGCTGGTATGATACCCTGTAAATTAAGATTGACTTTTATCAGGTTTTATAGCTATATTATTATGATAACAATAAAATGGTTAACATACCTTCTGTCTATCAGAAATGAATGTGAAATTTGTGTTTCTTGGTAGATCAAGATCGTCTCCAAGACAGTTTAGAAACCAAACCCAAGATTGAGTAGTTTCTGCCTCAACAATGGCGTAAGCCACTGGATATATACCATTGTTTGCATAAATAGTAATCACTGTAAGAATTTGTCCAGGAAACAAGCCTTTCATAAAAGCACCATCCAACCCAAGCAGGTCCCTTAACCCTGCCTTAAACCCCTCTTTCAGTGCACCCAGACACACGTAAATCCTCTTAAAAACCCTAGTTTCATCTGCAGGATTAGCAATTTGCACATCTCACTTAACTGTTGTACCTGGATTAGTTGATTGCAACTCCAAAACATAATCCCTTAACATAGCATATTGCATCTTGTAATCCCCTGTTATCTGGATTGAAGCTTTTGTTTTTGCCCTAAATGCTTTCATTCTGGACACACCTATCTCATACTTCTTCATCATTTCATCTTGAATTGATTTGACTGGAATATCAGGGTTTGATTCAACTTGTTGCATGATCTGTTGACTTAAGAAACCAGCTGTGCAAGCTTTTATCTTCCTAGATTGAAGACATCGATGCTCTTCATTTAATGTCTTCACCATCCAAGTTTCATCATTACGAAGCTTGCTCACATGCACAACCCATGGACATTTATCATCCTGTAAATTTCCTATCTTGCCCTTTTTTTTTTGCTTTTTCCTGCTCCACTGACTAAGACAGAAGATTCCCCCCTATTTCTTTCTTGATTGGGGCCCACTTCTTGACTTGGACCTTCATGTTGACTTTCCCCAGGTTGACTAGCAGTAGAAAACGTGGGTATGGTACCCTCACATACTGCTCTAACCCTTAAGTTGTCATTCTTTACAATATGTAACTCCCTCCTTGTTTCAATTGCATGCATTTTAATATGCTCTTTAACTTCCTTAGAACTCCCAAATGTTTGCCCCATAAAAAAACTATACTTGTGCACAGTCCCACTTGATGATTGTTTTTTCTTTGACAACTGTTTTAGCTTCCTTCTCCTAATTCCTTCTATCTCATCCTCATCCGAACCACTATCAAATGAATCATTGTTTAGCACATCAAGTTCATCCTCTTCTACTTTTGGTTGGCTTTGAGCAACATTTCCCATCCACTCCACATTTCCATCAATATTTAAATGAAAATCTGTCATGTCTACATCTACTTCATTTAATACATTGTTGTCATCAACAGTGTAGTCACTATCTTCATGTTCCTGTCCAGCTTCATTCTCCATTACATTAGTTTCATCAACAAAAGGATGAAAGTTGTCATTCAAGTCAAAACCCATGTCAAAACCAAAAGTATCAAAGTTGTCATTCAAGTCAAAACCCATGGGATCATCTTGTTGTTCTGGCACATGATACTCATTTGTTTCATCTTCTGCATTCAACTCATAACCTATATCCCATGTTTCTTGAACAGTATCAAAATCTCCTTGATCTTGCACACTTGGATCACATACACCCTCCTCATTAACAGAACCTATAACCTCATGCACCCCTTTTTCTTGAACATTATCAGCATTCCCTAGTTCCACTGCTTGACTTGGATCACATACACTTGCCTTGTGAACAGAACCTATAACCTCATGCACCCCTGTTTCTTGAACATTATCAGCATCCCCTACTTCCACTGCTTGACTTGGATCACATACACTTGCCTCGTGAACAAAACCTATAACCTCACGCACCCCTGTTTCTTGAACATTATCAGCATCTCCTACTTCCACTGCTTCACTTGGGTCACATACACCCTCATCAACCCACTCTAATAGTAGTCTCCTACAGGTAGAAGTTTTAACACCTTTAGTGCCTTTATTTCTGTTTCTACGTAGCTCTGGGGAAACTTCATCTGGTAATTCCTCAATGACAACTTTTGATGACCCTAGTGATTTCCAATACGTCTGCAACTTTGTCATACCAAGCGCCACATACACGTCAATAAGCTTATGATCTTTTACATATTTAATCAGATTAAGGACATCACTATCATTACCTAATGCTTGAAGTCCAAAGTCTAGGTCAGTGTTTGGAATCTTAAAGTGGTACCACAATTGTACACTACCATCATAACATATCTCTTTCATCATTTCATCAATCTCATGCACTGAAAATTCATCAATATCAACCAAATCCACATAACATTTTAAACCCCCAACATACCTCCTACCAGGGAACTTTGTAAAAGTACCACCATGATGGAAATGAATGGAAAACATACCTGGATAACCATCTGTAAAAAATATACATATTCTCATAGAAAAACCATTTTACAAAACCATTTATAATCAAAATCTTATAAACATGAAGATTTTAATCAAGCAAATGTTCTTTATTTACAGCAAAATCATCAATGATACTTGAGATCAAATAACTAAGTAGAATGACACATGAAATACATACCATACATCTCATTAACATCGACGACTTCAGTCTTTGGTCGAAGGCTCCACATTGTTGCTCCCACCATGAAAATGAGTAAGATTTACGCTTCTATTAGGGTTATTGGGGAGCGTTAATCCTCAAAGCATAATATTGATGATGATATGAAAGAGACGGAAGTAATATTGAAGGGCGAGATGAAATGATGGGCTTAATTAATATTGGCGGCAAGGTGTAACCGAGAGAAACGAAAATAGAGAGAGAAAGATGAAATGACAAAAAATGCCCTCCCCATTTTCGTACTTAACGTTCGTAGTTAACGGCCGTCCAAATGAGGGACTATCCGAGTGCAACGTTTGGAAAATAGGGACTGTTGGTGTAATTAAATTCTTTCATGGACGATAACCGTAATTAGGGGCAAACCACAGGGTCCATTTGTGTAATTTTGTCTAGTTTAAACTTAATAATCTTTAAAGAATTTGAAAAACCTGATTCCCCGACGAGGATCCCAATCTCCGATTGGGACGGGGATGAGGATAGAAACTCATTCCCCGACGGGGATGAGGCCGGGGATAGGGGAGATGATTAAGAAGCGGGTATGGGGATGAGAACTGAGATCCCCACCCCATTGTCATGCATAGTTCCTAAAACAAGAGATGTATCAACATTAATGAACAATTTTTCATTACGACCATAAACATCGCATTGAAAGTCACCTTATTAAATAATAAGAATCTATTGAGACTTAACCAGAATAGTTAGTATAAATTTAAGGACTTTGTAGTATAAAGATACAAAATTAGAATCTATCGAGCCTTAACTAGAATAGTTAGTATAAACATAAAATTAAGGACTTCGTTGATATACACATTTTTAAAGGTAGATTTTCATTCAATAACATTAGATGAAAAGGTAAACTATCCAAATCATCCTAAGCATATTTGTCTCAACGTTTGAACCAGTTTTTAGAGGTGCATTGAACAATAATGTTATTCAAAAGATATCAATAGGTAACATTACGTTTTATTCAACCATAAATTTAACTAGTGTTTTTATTGGCCATTAAAGAACATCTCGAAACCTCTCTTTAATATAAGATAAATATAATAATCCATGATGAACAACAAAAAGTATTTCAATACACAAGGGGAAATGTCAATTGATGACGTGTCTGACGATAAAGTAATGTAATAAAACATTATCCTGAATAAGGTATTGCACTAATCGGAATCCTAAATATTGAAAACTATTCATTTTATAAAGATTATTGAAAAACAATACCATATGATTAAGAATGGAATAATGATATAGTGAAATCAATTGACATGCCAACAAAATGAATCGATGATATGAGTTACTTACGCGTAGACATTATTTCAGACAATATTAGGAAGAAACTCTAATCTTGTTAAGAATTTAATCCTTATCTCCAGCAAGTATATGAACACATAAAATAATATAATAATAAGAATTTTCGATGTTATATTAGGAAGAAGACCAAGGCATGCACCTTAAGAGTTGAAAGTAACACCGGTGGCATAAGCTAAATGAATATCTAGATCTGAAATTGGGTTTGATAAAACATTTGCCAAGTTAAAGAACATACATTAGAAACTAAGCATCATTACCTTGTTAAAAATAAACCATGAATTATCTTTGAAGATAGGATAAGTAGGGATCATGTCAACAGAGAAATAAAATGTTATTTAATATGTTTCTAAGCAATTTGAAATATGAAAACTAAATTAAACCTAATAACTAGAATTAAGAAAAACTAGGAAAGACATGAATTGAAACATTGTTGGTAAATCATTGATTAACTAATTAAACTTTAGTAAAAATCCAAGTGCTCAAAGAAAATAATTAAAATAGATGAAAGGTGGACATAGTCATTTCCGGTTCCGGACACTTGGAGTTAGTTAGTTTATTTCTTTGAACAATTATTTGGATCACATATACATAATTAATTGATCGCATTACCCTTAATTATTATTCTCGTCCACATAATGCGTGTTGTTCAATCGCGCACTAGCTACAAACTCTACAAAAATAACAAAACAACTATGAACTATATTTCAATAAATAAATAATGATGATAAAAATCATAATGTATCATGTGTGTAAAATCCATAAAGCTACCAAATAAAGTTAATGTAGCATCGTGTTTTCCTTGAAAGTGATCACGATGAAATTAGTCGGCTATCGCGCTAGATTCACAAACATGTTGGTTAATCATCATGATCTTCGCGTTGACAAGCATAATGGCTATTGGAATGGTGTATGGAACGTCAATGTTATCAACCAAATGCATAGTGGTTTGACTTAAATGATTCTCTCAACTTCTAGGGTTTTCTATGTGTTTCCAAACTCAAACACGACCCCAAGATGTCATATTCGTAAGCTTAATCGATCCCCATCAAGATAGTCTAGAATCCCGACTGAAAATTGTCAAATTGCGTCTATACAGAGCGTTCACTAGCTAGTGCACAAGCATGTGCACCTTTCTGCGAATGGATCTACCACTCCTCTACATCTGAGATTCTTCTTCAATATTATATAGGGTACTATATAGGGCAGCAACTGGGGCACATCTTTACACACCCACTTGCACAAATGAGTTCGTTTGACTCTTAATTGGTACATTTTGTTCCTTATTCCCTTACTGTCGTAAAAATAGAAATTCTTCAGCAATTCCAGATTCTTGCATGATATATAATAAAACAACCTTCTATTATAATTTTATAGTCACGGAGATATAGACCAAATAATAAGCTTTTGCAGTAAGTCTGAGATAAAAAATGAAGGACAAACTTCAACTTTAACAAATAAGAGTTATGAATTTAAAGTTGTCAAGTGCTCAACTTTGATTACAGATAACATAGACTAATATATAGTATTCAATTCAATTTTGATGGACTTAGAGTCCTTTCGAATTTAACGCAAATTGACATGGATATCTCAGGCAATAAGTTATGGAATTCTTACCTGCATGAGTACACATTTGTATCAATTGAGATAAATGGCTTCAATACTAATGAAGAAATCCACAATAGTGTGTTTGGTATCAAAATAATATCTTTTATCTTTACAAATCCTGACATGCTTCTAAAGCGAAAGATCTATCGGCATTAACCGAGAATTATCGATTATGGTGATGAACATCAGATGTAACCTTTTCTAAAGGTTAATTTCTTAATATTAAATCTCAGCTATCATCAATATAAGAATGATAAGATTGTGACCATGAATATCACAAGTCACTTTAACCAAAATCAAGATTCTATCGAGTCTTAACCATAATAATCAATTTAACATTCAGGACTTCATAGCATAAAGAGAACGAATAAGATATCGCTTTCTGGTTATATACATACACATATCCAAGAGTAGATACTCATTCAATAACATTAGACGAAAAGGTGAACTAAATCATCCAAAACATATTTGTCTCAACATTTAACCCACTTTTCAAATGTGGATTATAAAACAACATTATCCAAAAGATATCATTAGGTTCGATTACGTCTCCTTGACACGTAAAACTAATTAGGTTTTTATTGACCATTAAAGAAAATAACTTGCAATCTCACTTTTAAAATAATATAGGCATAATAAACTATGATGAATAATGATCAAGTATTTGGATTAGGAACGGACTAATGTGAAAATAAATAGGCACCTCAGCAAAACTAATGGATTATATTACTTACTTACATGTAGACATTATCTCATAAAATATATTATCCTGAGAATTCTATCCTTTTCTCCAATAAGTATTTGATCACATAAATAATTTAATCATGATTCCCTACAATTTATATTCCCATACCCTTAGATACTATATGTAGATTTGATCACTGAAAGATTTGTCCGGCTCGATCTCTAATGAGTTTTCTATGTTGTTGCACGAAGAAGACAAGGGAATTCACCTCAAGACTTGAGGTGACACAAATGGCATAGGCAAAAAGGAATTCTGAATGTGACATATGTCGGGTTTGATGATTTAAAGATTGGTTGTGGTTAGCATACATAGGCACACACACATATACACATATAATGAATAAATAAGAGTACTTAGACATTTGACTAAGCTAAATACATACATAAGAATAAGTCTGAGATTAAAGTTCAATAACAAACTATAGCTTTCACAAATATGAATTATAAATTTAAGTTGTCAAGTGGTCAACTTTGATTACACATAACATATAACTAATATATATTATTCATTCAAATTATAAGGGACTTAGAGTCTTTTTGGATTTAACGGAAAAGATATGGATACCTTTACAAAATCGTATGAAATGAGTTACTCTAGTACTAATTAATGAATAAATTCCTCAAGGGGATGTTAGATTCAAAATTATATCTCTTATCTGTACAATACTTCGGCATGCTTCTAAAGCGAGAGATATCAACATTAATCGACAATTTCCATTACGGCTACGAATATCGTGCATTACTTTTTCCTAAAGGTTACTTTCTTAGTATTGAATCTCAACCATCGCTAAACTAAGAATGATAGATTGTGACCATGAATATTGCATGTCACTTTATTAAATAAGAAGTTTCTATCGATAATTAGCTTAAAACTAAAGACTTCATAATTTACGAAAACGAATAAATACTGCTTTTTTGTGTGTTGTTGTACACATATCCAAGAGTAGATTCTCATTCAATAAAATTAGATGAAAATGTAAAGTATCCAAAACATATCTATATCAACGTTCGAACCAGTTTTCAATGTGCATTGGCCGGAAAATAATTTATTCAATAGATATCAATATATTATATTACGTCTTCTTGACACTTAACTGAATTAGGGTTTTGTTGATTATTAAAGAAAATATCTCGAAACCTCTCATCTAAATAAGATAATTATAATAATATATGATGAACTTCGAGCAAGACGAAAACCCTAACTTGAATCCTTAATGAGTTTTAGAATGATTAAAATATGATTAGGAATGGACTGATGAGCAAAATCAATATATCGACACGTCGATAAAACTAATTGATAATATTAATTACCTACAATTAGATCGACATTATCTCAAATTAAATATATTTTGCTGAGAATTCGATCTATTTGGATAGTAGGCACTTAAAATTATTTTTTTAAAATTTTTTTTCATAAACATGTTTTAGTTAACATTACATTTATGATATATAAATTTCATGCAAATTCACACATTCTAAGTGCATGAAATCATGCATCACATAAATGCATGTTCACATATATGCAAATTTATATAAATGTAGGTTCACATCGTTTTTAAAGAGCTAAGAGATATGAATATATATGAAATTTACATAAAATATGTTTATGAAAAAAATTATAATTTTTTTTAAAGATGGTACATTCTGGTGCACTGTACGTATAATGAGTAAAACATAAAATAATGTAATCATGATTCATTAGAGTTAATTAATCCTTCCATATCCTTATATACTCTAGCTATATATATATAGATCTTTGATCGTTAAAGTTTTTTTATTTTCTTTTTGAAAAAGTGTACTAGCTCTCTAACGATTTTTCTATGTTGCAACAGGAAGAAGATTAGGACATGCACATAAGACTTGAAAGTAACACTGATATATAGCATAAGCAAATTGGATTTCCAAAAGAGTAATGGGTTTTGTTATATATACTGAAAAATGAATATATTTATAAGAAGAAAAAGATAAATTGAATATAACAAATTTATACAAATATAAATTGCATATAACAACTTTATACAAATATATACATCAACAAGCTTATTTAATTACGTTTCGAAGCATATATATAGTTGCGAACCGGCCTTACAAGTACTAACTAGTTACAATTCTATATTGTATAACTTGTCAACATTATAACATTCAAGCTTTATAAGAGCATCTCGAATAATACAAACCATCAAAAGGTTTTTAATAAGATTAGATTGTGAAAGGTAAGAAAGAAGAAAAAAATAAATACATTTATTTAAAAAAAAAAGCTCTTTGTACTATAGGTTTGAATAGAAGAAATCTTTGACATTTTTTGTTTTAGAGAGTTTACAAAATAATCATCCACGGAAGCAAAAATCCTTTATCAAACCCTTTTTAGGAGATGTTTTTTCATACTTTAAACGGGTGTGAACTCTTATTAATATCCAAATTATTAGTTTTTACACAATTGTAATAAACCATTTATGAACTTTAAATACTTATACATGCAATATTAATTGAACAAAAGTATTTTCTTGTAATGTTTTTGTACATGTACATCATAGTAATGTTTTGTGTGTGTCTATATATATATATATATATATATATATATATATATATATATATATATATATATATATATATATATATATATATATATATATATATATATATATATATATATATATATATATATATATATATATATAGGGTTGTGATCACATTAGAACCCTTTAATTCCGTGAGAATGTAAGAACCCTCCAAATGCATAAATTTATACATCAAATGCACAAATTTAAAAATTAAATATATAACTTAAAACCATTATTGGTTTTCAATATTAATAAATATCATAATTTAACATTAAAATTATCTTTAAAAATTAAATTCATCAAGTTTTACAATAAATGCAAAAATTTGAACATGAAATGCACAAATTTTTTCAAATGCATGAATTCGTACATAAAGTGGACAAATTTATCATGATATGCCTAAATTTTTATATCAAATGCATAAATTTATCAAATGTATAAATTTTAACATTAAATGCATAATTTTATACATTAAATGCAAAAATTTTAGAGAGTTTCTCACGTTATATATATATATATATATATATATATATATATATATATATATATATATATATATATATATATATATATATATATATATATATATATATATAGGGGAGGGTTCTTTTAAGAACCATAAAAAATGTGGGAACCTAAGAACTAATCTCATCCATTGATTTTATAGGATCAAGGGCTTAGAAATGAGATGACATTTTTGAAATTAAGAAGGTTTCAAGGGTTTTTTTTGTTGGAAAAAGGGGCAGGGAAGGGTAGAATGGGGATAACAAAATTGAAAAATCCTTGATTGCATAGAACCAAACGCACACGCTTCCAAAGACAATCATTTCCCTCCTTGAAAAAGTAACTGCACGCGTTTCCAAACAATTATTTCTCTCCTTGATTTTTTCTCTTCATTATTTTTTCTCCCAAAAAAAAATTCACCAGAGTTTAGATATTATACACTTTATTCTATGGATAATATACAACTTTATATGTAGATTAAAATATATTCTAAGGTGTATACATAATAATTCTATGGTGAATATACAACATTCTATGACGAGGATACAAAGCAACACAATCCAATCGAACATTCGACAATCACAATCAATGGTGTCCATGGTAGAATCTTTTACAACCTGCATTAAAACAATGGATTCAAAACTATGATGCAAAAAAAATGTATAACATTTCTAGTTACATAGAATAGCAATATTCTATGTAGAATATGTGAACTATCTACGTAGAATATGTGAACAATCTACGTAGATTAGTGGTATTCTATGAAAAATATGTGAACATTCTGCGTAGAATTATGGTATTCTATATAGAATATATGACACTTACCTAAGATCTATATAAATTTGCAAACAATTCTACGTAGAATGCAAGATATTCTACGTAGAATGCAACATATTCTACGTAGAAGAAACGTTAAATAAATTTGCAAACAATCTGTAAAAAACTATAAATGTGAGAAAATCTATATAGATTTACACTGACATAGAAAATATGAACATCATAAGATAACATAAAATCTGAGAAGAATACAAATTAAAGAATCCAAAATCTATAAATGTTTATTGAAGATCTATTCAAACAACATAGAATACAAAAATCTATATAGATTTACAGACAATCTATAAAAAAACTACGAAGAATACAAAATAATCTACGAACAATATATCTTTTTGTCGTGCCTTTCCTATTGTCTTGCTCAGAGCCATCGTCGTTTAGCAAGGTCTTGAGCGTTTCATATTTACCCGATTCTGCGATTTCAAAATATAAAATAGACTAGAAAATATGAACATCATAATATAACATAAAATATGAGTAGAATACAGATTAAAAAATTCAAAATCTATAAATGTTTATAGAAGTTCTATTCAGACAACATAGAATACAAAAATATATATAGATTTACAGACAACATAGAATGCAACATATTCTACGTAGAATGCAACATATTCTACGTAGAATGCAACATATTCTACGTAGAATGCAAGATATTCTACGTAGAATGCAAGATATTCTACGTAGAATGCAACATATTCTACGTAGAATTCAACATATTCTACGTATAAGAAACGTTAAATAAAACAACGAATACTCGAATCAAATATAAACATGACCTGGATTAGGAGAAAAACAATCGTCGACCTCCTCATCGGCTGCAAAATCATTTGGAAAAATATTACACGGGGTCTGTTGAAATGTGTCGGTCGACTCCATGGATTCAGGTGAAATAAAAAAAAACGGAATGGATTTCCGGCGACGGAACTGAGCTTCTTCTTGCCGGAAAAAATGGAAGAAAAAGAAAAAATTAATGGAAACTCATTGATAATTGCATAGTTTAATTAAAAGGCAGAAAGTTGGAAACTTTTCTGAAAAGTTGCATTAAATGAAGGAGGAAAAATGACTGATTTGCCCTTAGTGGACCCAACCATACTTGAAAATATTTACAACAATGCAAATCCACCATTGATCCTATTTATCAAAGGGCTGAAATTGGTTCTTATGTTTCCACATTATTTAAGGTTCTTAAAAGAACCCAATCCTATATATAGACACACACGTCATATGACATAAAATTTATTCAAACAAACTTAGCTTTATATGTATGTGTGTGTATATGATAATTATAGACATTCCTGTTATGGTATTTGTTTTAATTACTTTTAAAAAATGAATTGATCAATTTAATATTCAATATCACAAAAAATGTTTGTTACTTAAAGATTATTATTAATTTATTTTTTCATATATATAATTGAATATATATAAAATTATTTCATATAATTAATTAAGCTAAGCGAGTTGAGTACAACGATGAACAGTTTTAAAGTTCAGACAACATATCATGATATAGATTAAAACCCTACAAATCAACTCCAAAGAGCCGAATTCCATACTTTGGGACATGTTTCGGTGGTTCTGCAGCTTCATCATCACCTTCCTTACCAGTACCACTCGAAGTACCGGCTTCAAACCCATAACCATCCACCTCGAGCTCATCTTTCTTGCAAGACTCCGATTCAAACAGCGGATCTTCTACTTCTTCCTTTTTCTCCTTCTTTCTGGGCGGCTGCCCCTCTTCATCGCTGTAACTATCACCATTATCACCAACCACCTCACCACCTGCACCACTGCCGGTGTCTACATTCAGACCATCATCGTTGCCTTCACCTTTTATGGGAAGCGATGGTGCAGTTTCAGTGAGGACATCAACCCCATGAGATCCGCCATAACTAGTGACGTCATCAACAGGTTCAGTTTTAGTGGCATTTCCTCCGCCGCTAGCATTACCACCTTCTTCAGTCTAAATTCTATAGAAATAAAAAAAAAGTTGAATAATTTACATTTTATATATAGGGTTATATGCCAAAAATAGCAACAATTTTTTGTAGTTTTACCGTTTATACCCACATTATTCGTTATTTATATTAATAGCAACAACTTTTGTATTTTTTACCGGTTATACCAAATTTTGACTTGAAAACCTGCTATAGCAGGTTACCATCAATTAATACCAACAACTTTTATCTTTTTATCAATAATACAACAACAATGTATATTTTTACCAATAATAGCAACGACTTTTAACTTCTACCAATAATTATAACATATCAAATTAAAATTTTCTTTATCTTTAGCTAATCATTACTTTAAACAAACTAAATTTATGAAAATCGAAATACAATCAAATAAGTTCATAATCTTTTTTTTTTGTTTAAATTTTGTTAGAAATAAATCAAATGCAATGTGTGCCTATAAAAGAGATAAAACAATATGTTTTCTATAGACATTATTGAATGAAGATTATTTTGATATGTCATAATTTCATGCATAGCCGGGTTTTATAGGTATGAAAGGGTCGACCATTTAAGTGTAACATGACAACGTGAAACTCAAATCATTTTGTATAAGATGTCATAGAAATATAATGAACACATTATGCTACATTTGTCTTGTTTTTTGGATACTTAGTTCAACAATATTTGCAGTATTTATTTATTTGATAAATAAATGAATAATATTATAAATAATTATGATCTAATCATGGATAATTAGTTCTTTATTTATTTGATAAATAAAATTGTAATATTAAAAAATTACATCCGTTTATTCTACAAATAATTATATATGATTTAATAATCCAATTATTCTATCTCTAACAAAATTTGGATACAAATATAAATTATGAACTTATTTGAGCGTCATCTGATTTTCATAAATTTAAATCATATATAATCATCCATAAAATAAAGGGATGTATCTTTTAAATACTACCATTTTGTTTATCAAATAAATAAAAGACTAATTATCCATAATTAGATCATAATTATTTATTATTATTCATTTATTTATCACATAAATAAATAATGCAAATATTGTTGTAATAAGTATCCAAAAAAATAATACAAATATAGCATAATGTGTTCATTATATTTCTGTGACATTTTATAGAAAATGAATTGAGTTTCATGTTGTCATGTTACACTTAAATGGTCGCCCCTGTCATACCCCTATAAGGTTATGCATGAAAACATGGCATATCAAAATTAGTAGTGTGCAAAAAACCAAAAAACCGGAATAAAAAAGCCAAACCATTTGGACTTTGAATTTTCAAAAACCAAAAATTTCGGTTTGGTTTTGGCTTGGAGGTCAAAATAAACCAGAAAAAACCAAACCGAACTGAAGTTTTATAATTTTAAAATTTATAAATACTTTTCATTTGATACATTTCTTCATTATAAGTTTTTTATTGAAAGTTTTAACTTTTCAATGTCTAAATATCAAATGAGACTAAAACTCATTTTGAATATTATGATGATTATTATTGTGGTATTATTATTGCATTTGTATGTTGTCATGGTTTTGAATGATAAAATATTTTAATGTCTAAATCTTGTTTGTGAAAGAATGCATTAAGTGTTATATATTTTGATTTTATGTATCCAATGTGTATATATATATATATATATATATATATATATATGTGTGTGTGTGTGTGTGTGTGTGTGTGTGTGTGTGTGTGTGTGTGTGTGTGTGTTTTGGTTTTAGAAAGAAAGAATTGAAATTGAAAACCATGACAAAGAAAAATCGAAACCAAACTGAAACCGAAATAAAAACCAAAAAATCAAATCGTTTAAAATTCAAACTGGACGGTTTCTTGAATATTGAAACCGATGTTTCGGTTTCGTCTTTGGTTTTTTCCAAAAACCGTTCCATGCTCACCCCTAATCAAAATAATCTTCATTTTTTTAATGTCTACAGAATACATATTTTTTATATTTTTATAGACACACATTGAATTTGATTTATCTCTAATAAAATTTAAACAAAAAAATGGATTATGAACTTATTTTATTGTTTTCGATTTTCATAAATTTTGTTTTTCTAAAATTAAGATTAGTTATAGATAAAGGAAAATTTAATTTGATATGTTTTTATTATTGGTAAAAAGTTAAAAGTCGTTGCTATTATTGGCAAAAATATAAAACGTTGTTGCTATTATTGGTAAAAAGATAAAAGTTGTTGGTATTAATGGATGGTAACCTGCAATAGCAGGTTTCTATGTCAAAAGTTGGTATAATCGGTAAAAAACACAAAAGTTATTGCTATTAATGATAAAAAAATAAATAATGTGGGTATAAACGGTAAAACTACAATAAGTCATTGCTATTTTTGGCATATAACCCTTTATATATATTAGATGAGATCATTGCAGAACCTAAATTTAATGTAGAACTGTAAAACCAATATCATCCATAGATTAGATTAATCTAATGGTCTTGCTTAAAATAGTAAAGTTTAGAATTAGTGAAAAAAAGATTGGTATTAGTGATATTTAATTCTTCAACGGTAAAAAAGAAAAAGATTGGAATAGCAAAAAGATTGACATTAGCAAAATAAATATCATTTTTCTTTAAATTAAAATAACATTAATATGATTAAATTTTAAATCAAAAAACTTATACCATAAACACGAGATTTTAATACTCTTTAAAACGAGACCGGTCATGATATATTTTTTCGAAAAAATTTTACATGTTTATTTTTCGTAAAAATTTTTTTTACCTAGACCACGATGCAATATAGTGTGGCGAGATTATTCAATGTCGAAGAAACATTTGATATCGTATATTCAACGTCGATGCAATACTACATATACATTCAATATTAACAGAGCCAAAATAATGGTCAAAGTTAGTAGTCAAAGTTGATGGATTTAACGAGAACGGTCATGATATATTTTTTTCGATAAAATTTACGTGTTTATTTTTCGTAAAATTTTTTTTACCCAGACGACCATTCAATATATTATATAGAGATTATTCAATAACGAATTACAGTTTATATCACATTTTCAACGTCGAAGTAATATTATATATCATATATACAACACTGCATGTCAATTCGATATTAAAAGAGTCAAAAATGTTCAAAGTGGTCAGTCAAACTTGGTGGGCTACTATTAAATCAATGTTAATTGCATAATTACCATCTTATCCCTAGTGTTATATAATAATCCAATGGTTTAGATTGGTTCTATAGTTCTGCACTAAATTAAGGTTCTACAATGATCCCAACCCTAGTATATATATAGTATCACTTCGACGTTGAATGTATGATATAAACTGTAATTCGACATTTAATGATCTCTATATAATATATTGAATGGACGTCTAGGTAAAAAAAATTTACGAAAAATAAACACGTAAAATTTTTTCGAAAAAAATACATCATTATTGTTCTCATTAAATCAACCAACTTTTGACTACTAATTTTGACCATTATTTAAGTTCTGTTAATTTTGAATGTACATGCAGTGTTGCATCAACGTTGAATATACGACATCAAGTGTTCATTTAACATGAATGATATCGGTCATGCTACATTACATCGTGGTCTGGGTAATCTTTTTTTTTTACGAAAAATAAACACGTAAATTTTTTTCTAAAAAAATATATCATTACTGTTCTCATTAAATCAACCAACTTTTGACTACTAATTTTGACCATTATTTTGGTTCTGTTAATTTTGAATGTACATGCAGTGTTGCATCGACGTTGAATATACGATATCAAGTGTTCATTCGACATTGAATGATATCGGCCATGCTATATTGCATCGTGGTCTGGGTAATTTTTTTTTACGAAAAATAAACACGTAAAATTTTTTCGAAAAAAATATATCATGACCGGTCTCGTTTTAAAGAGTATAAAATTCTCGTTTTTATGGTATAATTTTTTTGATTTAACAATTAATCATATTAATGTTATTTTAATTTAAAGAAAAATGATATTTATTTTACTAATGCTAATTTTTTTGTTATTTCCAATCTATTCCTTTTTTACGAATTAAAAAATCATTAATACCAATTTTTTTCACTAATTCCAAACTTTATGGTTTTGATCAACAACATTAGATTACTCTAATCTATAGATGATATTGGTTCTACGGTTCTACACTAAATTTAGGTTCTACAATGATCCCATATATATATATATATATATATATATATATATATATATATATATATATATATATATATATATATATATATATATATATATAT
>JAANYP010002525.1:87500-143897 GCA_020465985.1 Centrapalus pauciflorus
AAAACTAATGGATTATATTAGTTACTTGCATGCAAACATTATCTCATAAAATATGTTGTGCTGAGAATTCTATCCTTTTCTCCAATAAGTATTTGAACACATAAATAATGTAATAATGATTCCCTACAATTTATATTCCTATATTATAACAACCCGAATATTAAATAACAAATATTAATAAATAGAAATACTAATAATAATAAAAACCTTAATAACATTAATAAGCAACAGATTATTTAAGATAAATAAAAGGGACCAACGTGATAAATTATATAACTCAGATAAATTAATTAAACAGATGGACTTAATTAAATAGGTTACTAACTTGGACTAAGCAAGCCCAACCCAGATTACATCTGTATTTAATATCATTAATCCCAAAACCCTAAACCCTAATTACAACTCTGAAAAAAAAAAAAGAAACGCAAAGAAACCCTAGCCGGCCATTAAAGTGTTGAAGTCGATCGGAAGCTACCGGACGAGAGTTCGCGGATCCCTTCAAAATCAAGGTATCAAAACCATTCGGTAATCCATGTTGTTATTTATTTACTGTAATGTTGTAGAAATTATGAAATCAGGAAATAACTTGAATGATTATCAATCTAAACCTTGAGATTTAAAACACAAATAACGAACCTGAAAATAGGGTTTGAGAGGCGGTGACGGTGGTGGTTTCGTGGTCGGCGGCGCTGCACCAGGAGCAGCCGAAATGGCCCTGGTTAGCGGCGATGTGTGAGCGCCGAGAGAGAGAGATGAGCGTGTGAGCCGAGAGATCGAGCGGGTGAGTGTGAGCGGCTGTGAGGCTGAGCGGTGAAGGCGGTGACGATGGAGTTTTGGTGTTGTGCGGCGGCGGCGCTAGGGTTTAGGCCGCTGCCGTTGTTGGTTGCCCGAGCGAGAGAGGAGAGTGAGCGAGGGACGAGGGAGATATATGGCAGAGAGGAGTCGAGGGTTGGTGGTGGTTGCCGGTGAGCGGCGGCGGGGTCGCCGGAGAAGCAGCAGAGAGCAAAGAGAGAGAGTGAGACGATGAGAGAGAGAGAAGGGAGAATGTGTGTGTGCGTGAGTTGTGTCCGAAAAAAGGGGAAGAAGAAAAGAAAAGGTCACCGGGTCCTTTGACCCGACCCGTCAACCCAAACCAATAAATTAATAATCTAATAAATATATATTATAGTTTATAAAATCTGAATTAAGTTTATTATTTCATTAATCAATTAATTAGTTTTAAATCTTAAATAAATCAAATAAATATATGTTTTGGAACCAATTCTAAATAAAATAATTAATGGGTAACAAATCAATTAATTACTCACGGTTATATTTGCGGTTAATATCAATTAAATGTTATTACTAGTTACTAAAGGACTAAAATGGAATAAATATATAAATGACTTATTATTTAATTAAGGTTCACTTATAAGTTGATTTAAATATTCATTTGAGATTAAAATAAATACACTAAAATTATATGCGGTTGAATACCGATTAAAGTATAGAGAAATTACATAATTAATTATTGGAATATCAATTCGATTAATAATGACTAATGAACTGTTTTAAGTTTAACAAGCAATAATTGTAAACCGAACTTAATAATAATTATTATATATCAAAGTATGTATTAAAATAGTGGATTGGGTAGTTATAAGACCAACCTAACTGAGTTCTAATTTTAAGTTCGTTCTTATAGATCAGATCGATTCGTAGCGGATTCAGTTGTCGTTGTGTTTTGCGAAGCGGCTATTAAGGTACGGATCCCGTACTTCTTTCAACGTTACTCTTGAGTTGTTCGTTGTGTGAATTGCATGCTAATACTTGACAGTGTATTTTTATATCTCGTGTCAGTTTCTTTTTCAAAAGCAAATATCGTTTTTAAAACGCTCGTAAAACATTTGCGAAAAGAAAACATATTTGGAAAACAGTTACTTTCATGGCTTTTGTGAATGTGATATTGTCTTGTGAAATGTGGCCCTTTTTTGTATTGAAATGATTATAAATTTTGAAATGTTATTCGGGCCTTGTTGTTATGCTTGAACCCTAGAAGTTAGACAGGAGATAGAATTACCGAGTGAACTACCTGTGGAGGTACCACAAGTATGCCATTGCGGCACCAATGGCATGACACTACCGTAACAGGTAGTTCACTCGGTAATTACCTGTGGAGGTAACAGGTAGTTCACTCCCTTTTGTTTGCGATTCATGATTGAATGATTGATTAAGATTATGTTTATGATCGATGGAGATCATGTTAGCTCGGGAAATGAGCTGTTGATTATTTCAGGGAGGCTTATGGATGCATCCTAGGCTATGTTATGAGTTTTGCTGAAGTAAGGTGTAATGCCATACACCCCTTCCGGCCAGATGCACTGATGTGGTGTTACACAGTGTAGTCTTGAGAGTGAGAGTGATTGTGAGATGGATTATTGTTTATGATATTAGGCCGCTCGGTAAATATAACCCAACCCTTTGTTGCTTCAGCCATTATATTCTTTGTTTGATCTGGTGTGGAGGTGGATATTTATGTTTTAAAGAGAAACCATTTTCAAAACTTTCCTTTTAAAGAAACTCACTTTCAAGACATTCTTTAGTCTTTGAATTCGTATACGTTGCTCTTGTAATCGATCTCCGTACTGGGCGTTTGGCTCATGCTGTGTCCTTTCTTCCGGCAGGTACTCAGGGGTGATGATGGGGTGATGATGGGCAGTGTGCAGAGAGTTGAACGCTATTCGAGGATTTAGATTTAACTATTTTATTTTAGTATTAGTGATTATGAACATTTGTTAATGTTTAATTTAACTTTTAATTTGATAGTTGAAATCAATCGAAATTTATGTTAAGCTTTAGAAGTTAATAAATAATTTTGTTCGTTGTGGTTATAGATGAGGTAGTTAATTAACATCGCCGGTCCAGTCGGGGTCGGGGTGTTACAGTTGGTATCAGAGCCAGGTTTGCGATTCCTTAGTAAGCAATAGACTTTGGCCTGTGAGATTGGGTAGACCATGGGTTAGGATTTTGTTTGTCAATTCCATACTCTTTCGTTCTTTACGATGATCGTCGCAATTTCTTTCGAAACTCTGTAGATGCCTCCTCGTAGATCAACTCGCGTTCCAAGGAGGAACACCCGCAACGACAGTGACACCGGGGAAGAAGATGCGTCCTTCACTCCAGCTCAGATGGCTACGCTGAACCAAAAGATCGCTGCTGCTATTGCCCAAGCTGTTCCTCAAATTCTGGCAGCAGTTCAGAATCAGGGTAATAATAATCAGGGTAATAATAATGTTGGGGTTGTAGATCCACAAGAGAATGCTCAGGGATTGCCTACTTATAAGTTGTTGGAGAAATTTCAGAAACAGAAGCCTGATTCTTTTTTTGGGGCGAAGAAACCGATTGATGCAAGGAACTGGATAGCTCATATGGAAAAGATTTTCGAAGTCCTGGAATGCACGGAGAACCAGAAGGTACGTCTGGCTACCTATAAATTGGAAGGAGATGCTCATTCCTGGTGGAAGACCCTGAAGGAGGTAGAGGGTGATGGGTTCTTGGAGTCCTTAGCTTGGAAGGATTTTCTGGAGTTGTTTTACCAACAATACTTCCCAGCGGCAGATATTCAAGCATGCGAGAGAGAATATGCGAGCATCCATCAGGGAAACGATGAGGATGTAAGTGCCTATATGGAGAGATTTGTGCGAATTGCGGGAATAGTTGGCGCTACGGCTGGAACCGCGAAGCAGCAAGCTAATAAGTTCGTATGGGGGCTACAGTATGAGATTCAGCGACAAATAGTCGACAGGAAGCATGACAAGATTTCGGATGCAGCAAAAACCATTGAAATGGAGAGGGCGGACTTTCGTGCCAATAAAGGAGGTGACCGAAAGAGGGGTCGAGAGGAAAACCGCGGGCAGGGTTCATATTGTAATGTAAGATTTCAGTCAGGACAGAATAATGAGAATAGAAACATGGGATTTCAACATGGAGCCGATAACCAGTTGCCAGGGCCCGACATGTTCAGACTTACTGGAGCGGAGCCAGTAAACAATAATCAGGCTATGATTGCGGCATGTAACAGATGTGGGACATTTCACCCTGGGAGGCCGTGTGTGCGGGACAACAGGGGTTGTTTTAAATGTGGCCAGCAGGGGCACCTGGCTAGAAATTGCACAGCACTGCAAGGGAATAACCAGCAGGATAATGCAGGGAAAAATCAGCAACAAGTTAATAATCAGTAGGCGGGTACTGGTAACCAGAGAGGGAATGTCGGTAGAGTTTTTGCCATCACCGAGCATCAGGCTGCAAACGTTCCAGGTACGATATCGAGTAATTATCCTTGTCGGGCCGAGAGGCTCATGTGTTATTCTTCAGATTCTGCGCATTATATTATCTCTTCGTCCGTGATCAGCGTGTTGGTTTGGTCTCTATCTCTACTCCCATGGAGAATTACGTGCTTATTGATTGTGTTTGTCTTGATTGCCCGTCATGTGTCGAGAATCATGTTTTTACTGTTCGTTTAATTCCTATGTCTATGCGTGTTATCTTCGGTGATCTCGAAGATCCCAAATGTGCCTATTGGGGGTTTCGACCTAGTAGCATTATTTCTATCGATTCGGCCATAGAGGCGAGAAGATTGATTTGAAGTCAAGGTGCCATCAGTTACAAGTCCTTCAGAGAGCGTTATCCCCATCAATTTGATAATTTAGTTATCTCCTAGTCTCTTTAGTTTGATTCCGAGGACGGAATCCTTTTTAAGTTGGGTAAGTTATAATAACCGTAAAATTTAATACACTTTATATTTAAAAAAACACACAACTAATCTAAAACATAATAATAAACCTAATAAAGTTATCGGTGATCATAGCGGTACGACTTTTACTCTTGGCGATTTCGGGGACGAAATCATTTTAAGTGGTAGGTGTTATAATAACCCGAATTTAATAATTGGCGATTTCGGGGACGAAATCAATTTAAGTGGTGAGTGTTATAATAATCCGAATATTAAATAACAAATATTAATAAATAGAAATACTAATAATAATAAAAACCTTAATAACATTAATAAGCAACAGATTATTTAAGATAAATAAAAGGGACCAACGTGATAAATTATATAACTCAGATAAATTAATTAAACAGATGAGTTTAATTAAATAGGTTACTAACTTGGACTAACCAAGCCCAACCCAGATTACATCTGTATTTAATATCATTAATCCCAAAACCCTATACCCTAATTACAACTCTGAAAAAAAAAAAGAAACGCAAAGAAACCCTAGCCGGCCATTAAAGTGTTGAAGTCGATCGGAAGCTACCGGACGAGAGTTCGCGGATCCCTTCAAAATCAAGGTATCAAAACCATTCGGTAATCCATGTTGTTATTTATTTACTGTAATGTTGTAGAAATTATGAAATCAGGAAATAACTTGAATGATTATCAATCTAAACCTTGAGATTTAAAACACAAATAACGAACCTGAAAATAGGGTTTGAGAGGCGGTGACGGTGGTGGTTTCGTGGTCGGCGGCGCTGCACCAGGAGCGGCCGCAATGGCCCTGGTGAGCGGCGATGTGTGAGCGCCGAGAGAGAGATGAGCGTGTGAGCCGAGAGATCGAGCGGGTGAGTGTGAGCGGCTGTGAGGCTGAGCGGTGAAGGCGGTGGCGATGGAGTTTTGGTGTTGTGCGGCGACGGCGCTAGGGTTTAGGCCGCTGCCGTTGTTGGTTGCCCGAGCGAGAGAGGAGAGTGAGCGAGGGACGAGGGAGATATATGGCAGAGAGGAGTTGAGGGTTGGTGGTGGTTGCCGGTGAGCGGCGGCGGGGTCGCCGGAGAAGCAGCAGAGAGCAAAGAGAGAGAGTGAGACGATGAGAGAGAGAGAGAGAGAGAGAGAGAGAGAGAGAGAGAGAGAGAGAGAAGGGAGAATGTGTGTGTGCGTGAGTTGTGTCCGAAAAAAGGGGAAGAAGAAAAGAAAAGGTCACCGGGTCCTTTGACCCGACCCGTCAACCCAAACCAATAAATTAATAATCTAATAAATATATATGATAGTTTATAAAATCTGAATTATGTTTATTATTTCATTAATCAATTAATTAGTTTTAAATCTTAAATAAATCAAACAAATATATGTTTCGGAACCAATTCTAAATAAAATAATTAATGGGTAACAAATCAATTAATTATTCACGGTTATATTTGCGGTTAATATCAATTAAATGTTATTACTAGTTACTAAAGGATTAAAATGGAATAAATATATAAATGACTTATTATTTAATTAATGTTCACTTATAAGTTGATTTAAATATTCATTTGAGATTAAAATAAATACACTAAAATTATATGCGGTTGAATACCGATTAAAGTATAGAGAAATTACATAATTAATTATTGGAATATCAATTCGATTAATAATGACTAATGAACTGTTTTAAGTTTAACAAGCAATAATTGTAAACCGAACTTAATAATAATTATTATATATCAAAGTATGTATTAAAATAGTCGATTGGGTAGTTAGAAGACCAACCTAGCTGAGTTCTAATTTTAAGTTCGTTCTTATAGATCAGATCGATTCGTAGCGGATTCAGTTGTCGTTGTGTTTTGCGAAGCGACTATTAAGGTACGGATCCCGTACTTCTTTCAGCGTTACTCTTGAGTTGTTCGTTGTGTGAATTGCATGCTAATACTTGACAGTGTATTTTTATATCTCGTGTCAGTTCTTTTTCAATAGCAAATATCGTTTTTAAAACGCTCGTAAAACATTTGCGAAAAGAAAACATATTTGGAAAACAGTTATTTTCATGGCTTTTGCGAATGTGATATTGTCTTGTGAAATGTGGCCCTTTTTTGTATTGAAATGATTATAAATTTTGAAATGTTATTCGGGCCTTGTTGTTATGCTTGAACCCTAGAAGTTAGACAGAGATAGGAATACCGAGTGAACTACCTGTGGAGGTACCACAGGCATGCCATTGCGGCACCAATGGCATGACACTACCGTAACAGTGTGATCGGTTACGGCGTCTCCCTTTTGTTTGCGATTCATGATTGAATGATTGATTGAGATTATGTTTATGATCGATGGAGATCATGTTAGCTCGGGAAATGAGTTGTTGATTGTTTCAGGGAGGCGTATGGATGCATCCTAGGCTATGTTATGAGTTTTGCGGAAGTAAGGTGTAATGCCATACACCCCTTCCGGCCAGATGCACTGATGTGGCGCTACTCAGTGTAGTCTTGAGAGTGAGAGTGATTGTGAGATGGATTATTGTTTAAGATATTAGGCCGCTCGGTAAATATAACTCAACCCTTTGTTGCTTCAGCCATTTATGTGAAGCTTTAGAAGTTAATAAATAATTTAGTTCGTTGTGGTTATAGATGAGGTAGTTAATTAACATCGTCGGTGCAGTCGGGGTCGGGGTGTTACATATATCCTTGGATACTATATGTAGATTTGATCGCTGAAAGATTTATCCGGCTCAATCTCTAATGATTTTTCTATGTTGTTTTGCACGAAGAAGACTAGGGAATTCTCCTCGATCAAGACTTGAGGTGGCACAGATGACATAGGCAAAAAGGATTTCTGAATGTGACATATGTCGGGTCTGATGATTTAAAGATTGGTTGTGGTTAGCATACATAGATACACACACATATATACACATATAATGAATAAATAAGAATACTTAGACATTTGACTAAGCTAAATACATACATAAGTATAAGTCCGAGATTAAAGTTCAAGAAAAAACTATAGCTTTCACAAATATGAATTATAAATTTAAAGTTGTAGGTGGTCACCTTTGATTACACATAACATATAACTAATATATATTATTCATTCAAATTATAAGGGACTTAGAGTCTTTTTGGATTTAACGGAAAAGACATGGATACCTTTACAAAATTTTATCAAATGAGTTAAACGACTCTAGTACTAATGAATAAATTCCTCAAGGGGATGTTAGATTCAAAATTGCATCTCTTATCTGTACAATATTTCGGCATGCTTCTAAAGCGAGAGATATCAACATTAATCGACAATTTTCCATTACGGCTACGAATATCGCGCATTACTTTTCTCTAAAGGTTACTTTCTTAGTACTGAATCTCAATCAACGATAAACTAAGAAAAATAGATAGTGACCATGAATATTGCAAGTCACTTTATTAAATAAGAAGTTTTTATCGATAATTAGCTCAAAACTAAAGACTTCATAATTTACGGAAACGAATAAATACTATTTTTTTTGTGTGTGTTGTTGTACGCATATCCAAGAGTAGATTCTCATTCAATAAAATTAGATGAAAATGTAAAGTATCCAAACCATATCTATCTCAACGTTCAAACCAGTTTTCAATGTGCACTGGTCGGAAAATAATGTTATTCAATATATATCAATATATCATATCACGTCTTCTTGACACGTAAACTGAATTAGGGTTTTGTTGATCATTAAAGAAAATATTTCGAAACCTCTCATCTAAATAAGATAATTATAATAATATATGATGAACTTCGAGCAAGACGAAAACCCTAACTTGAATCCCTAATGGAATGATTAATTAGCTAGGGAAAACAATACCATATGATTAGGGATGGACTGATGAGCAAAATTAATCGACAAGTCGATAAAACTAATTGATAATATTAGTTACCTGCATTTAGACATTATCTCAAAATTAAATATTTCGCTGAGAATTTGATCTTTTTGCATAATAGGTACTTAAAATTATTTTTTTAACAATTCTTTTCATTAAAATGTTTTAATTAACATTACACAGATGATATTCATGCAAATTCACACATTTTAAGTGTATGAAATCATGCATCACATAAATGCATGTTCACATGCATGTATGAAAATTTATATAAATGTGCGTTCACATCGTTTTTAAGGAGCTAGGAGATATGAATATATGTGAAATTTACATATCATCTTCGTAATGTTAATTAAAACATTGTTATGAAAAAAAATTTAATAATTTTTTTTCAAAGTGGGTAACTTTCTGTATAATAAATGATACTCTCTCGAACCATATTCATGAAAACATAAAATAATGTAATCATGATTCATTACAGTTAATTAATCCTTCCATATACTCTATATAGATCTTTGATCGTTAAAGTTTTTTTTTTCTGAAAAATTATACTAGCTCTCTAACGATTTTTCTATGTTGCAACAGGAAGAAGATTAGGACATGCACATCAAGACTTGAAAGTAACACTGATAGCATAAGCAAAATGGATTTCCGAAAGTGTAATGGGGTTTTGTTGTACTGAAAAAAAAAAATATATTTATAAGAAGAAACAGATAAATCACGTATATCAAATTTATACAAATATATATACATCATCAAGCGTATTTAATTACATTTCGAAGCATATATATTTGCGAGAACCTTACAAGTACCTTACAATTCTAGCTGTATTGTATAACAACATTCAAGCTTTATAAGAGCAATATCTCTAATAATACAAACCATTAAAAGGTTTGTTATTAATTTTAGATTGTGAAAGGTAAGAAAGAAGAAAAAGATATATAGACACATTTATAAAAATAAAAGCTCTTTGTATTATATAGGTTTGAATAGAAGAAATCTTTAACATTTTTTGTTTTAAAGAGTTTACCAAATAATCATCCACCTAAACAAAAATCCTTTATCAAACCCTTTTTTAATTAGGAGATGTTTTTCATACTTTTAAACGCGTGTGAACTCTTATTAATATCCAAAATTGTTTTTACACAATTGTAATCAACCATATTTTAATTTTCCTATACAACTATAGAGTTGTTAATATTTAATTTTACAATACTTATGAACTTTAAATACTTATATATGCAATATTAATTGAACAAAAGTATCTTCTTTTAATGTTTTCGTACATGTACATCATAGTAATGTTTTATGTGTGTGTCTATATATATATATATATATATATATATATATATATATATATATATATATATATATATATATATATATATATATATATATATATATATATATATATATATATATATATATATATATAGGGTTAGGTTATATGGGGCACCTGTGTGCATCGTGCAACTTAGGAACTCATATACACCGTTAGATCTAGAAAATGAATGGCTAAGATTACAATGGCAAAAGGGTAATAAAGATGAAATTTGTGAACGCATTATGATGCACGATTTACATATTAGATGTGCATAAGGGTATTTTCGGAAAAAATAATATATCAAGTCAACTCAAAATTAAATTTATATTGATTGAATATTTAATTCAATAATCAAGTATTAAATGCTAATAAATTTATATGCACTTCTAAAATTAAAAAATTCCAATTGAACAAAAATCCAACATGATGCTTCATCATCTTTATTGACTGTGCATCTTCGTATTTATCTTTCCCGGGTTATGCATCATCGTGTTCATATGGAGCACCAGGTTATGCATTATCGTGTTCATACTGTGCATCTTCGTATTCGTCTTCTTCACATCGTATACGTTCATAGGTTCATAAGTTCAACGTGATGCATCATTTCATCTTCATCTCATCATCGTCTTCTCAAACTCGTCGGTCGATTGTGTGTGTGTGTGTGTGGGAGAGAGAGAGAGAGAGGGGAATAATATATGGAGAATGGTTAATGAGATTGATTTAGTTTCCTATTTTAATCCTAATCTATTAATTAAAAGAATAATTAATTTATTCAAATAAAGTATTCCAATATTACCCTTATTGCATCATTTGTAAACAAGCAATGCATTTTTTGTTCCCATTTGGTTCCCGATGCATATGGTGCCCCATAGAAGCTCAATCTATATATATATATAAAGGAGGTTCAATGGAAAACCACAATGCACCTGAAAACTTGTGAAAACCGCACTGCACTACCACAAATGCATGAAATTCCCCGCGTGATGCATCAAAATCTCGAGTGATGCATCAAATTTCTCGTGTGATGCATCAAAATCCCGTGTGATGCATCATCTTATTTACGATCATGCCACCGTGTTTTTAATTAAATGCACCAAATCAGACGGTATGCGTAGGTTTTCATAATTTTCAGGTGTGGTTTTCCATTGAACCTACATACACACGTCATATGACATAAAATCTATTTGAACAAATTTTGTTTTATGTGTGTATATACATATATATGTATGTGTCTATATATATATATATATATATATATATATATATATATATATATATATATATATATATATATATATATATATATATATATATATATATATATATATATATATATATATATATATATATAGGGGTGGGTTCAATGGAAAACCACTATGCACGTGAAAACCATGGAAACCTACGCAAACCGTCCGATTTGGTGCATTTAATGAAAAACGCGGTGGCATGATCGTAAATAAGGTGATGCATCACGCGAGATTTTGATGCATAATGCGGGAAATTTGATGCATCACGCGAGATTTTGATGCATCACGCGGGGAATTTGATGCATTTGTAGTGGTGCAGTGCGGTTTTCACAAGTTTTCAGGTGCATTGTGGGGTTCCATTGAACCTCCCTCTATATATGTATGTATGTATGTATGTATGTATCTATGTATGTATATGATAATTATAGACATATTCCTGTAATGGTATTTGTTTTAATTACTTTTAAAAAATAAATTGATATATTTAATATCCAATATCACAAAAAATGTTTGTTACTTAAAGATTATTATTAATTTATTTTTTCATATATATATATATGTATATATATATATATATATATATATATATATATATATATATATATATATATATATATATATATATATATATATATATATATATGGGTGGGTTCAATGGAAAACCACTATGCACGTGAAAACTATGGAAACCTACGCATACCGTCCGATTTGGTGCATTTAATGAAAAACGCGGTGGCATGATCGTAAATAAGATGATGCATCACGCGAGATTTTGATGCATCACGCGGGAAATTTGATGCGTCTCGCGGGATTTTGATGCATCACGCGGGGAATTTGATACATTTGTGGTGGTGCAGTGCGGTTTTCACAAGTTTTCCGGTGCATATATATATATATATATATATATATATATATATATATATATATATATATATATATATATATATATATATATATATATATATATATATATATATATATATATATATATATATATATATATATATATATATATATATATATATATATATATATATATAATGGAATATATATAAAATTATTTCATATAATTAATTAAGCTAGCGAGCTGAGTACAACGATCAAAAGTTTTAAAGTTCAGACAACATATCATGATATAGATTAAAACCCTACAAATCAACTCCAAAGAGCCGAATTCCATACTTTGGGACATGTTTCGGTGGTTCTGCAGCTTCATCATCACCTTCCTTACCAGTACCACTGGAAGTACCGGCTTCCAACCCTTAACCATCCACCTCGAGCTCATCTTTCTTGCTAGACTCCGATTCAAACAGCGGATCTTCAACTTCTTCCTTTTTCTCCTTCTTTCTGGGCGGCTGCCCCTCTTCATCGTTGTAACTATCACCATTATCACCAACCACCTCACCACCTGCACCACTGCCGGTGTCTACATTCAGACCATCATCGCTACCTTCACCTTTTATGGGAAGCGATGGTGCAGTTTCAGTGAGGACATCAACCCCATGATATCCGCCATAACCAGTGACGTCATCAACAAGTTCAGTTTTAGTGGCATTTCCTCCGCCGCTAGCGTTACCACCTTCTTCAGTCTTCGGAGCAACAAATTCTATTAAAAAAAAGTTGAATCATTTACATTTTATATATATTAGAACTTAATTTCGATCTGAAATTAAACAACCATCAACCACAAAAATCAAAGGAGTGAATCGAACGTACTTGATCCCTCTTCCTGGTATTCATCTTTGACATAATCAGCTCCGACAAATGGTGCAGTTTGGGTGTAACTACCACCGATCCCTTCAAATCTGCATTATTATCACGAATATAGGTGGATTCATGCACCATCAACTCATCAACAAGGAAAAGATTTAAAAAAATGATCGATTTATATATTACAAATAAAAACGAAACCCTAATTACTATATTATTTAATTACACAAACACACCTGAGATCCGCTTCGATCTTCACATTCTCCGAAGGCTTAGATTCTGGATTTTTTGGTCGTTCAATAAAGATCAGCCGAGTTAGTCTCAAAATTTCGTAATCTGCTGTTCCAGTACTACTCTCAGTACTCATCTTCTCCGGCAAGTTCAAGAAAGAAAGTTTTGTTAGACAGAGAAAGAGTAGGATGTAGAGAGAGAAAAGCAATATTGGGTGTGAAATGATGTATTTAGAGGTTGTATATATATATGTAAATAACGTGAATGCCTCTAACGGTATTTTTTTTTCTTACCTAATAAGTAGAATTTCAAAAACATTAATATATTTCGATGATATAACTGATGATAACTATGAGGAGATGTGAATATATATTGTATTATGCATATATTACATATATAATAAATGTATTCATTTTATTTTGATAATCTAATTTTTATATGTAATTTAATATATAGTGCAAAATATACAATTAATGGTCTGTTGGGCCTTTTAAAATTTTGGTTTATATATTAATTAATTTTATACAATCTGGTGATTTCAATTTAGTTTCTTACTAATTAAGCTTAATTACAAAAGTATAAAACTATTATATATACAAACAATTTGGGTGAGTGTGCTGTTTATTTTTTGTTCTTCTTGATTAATAAGTGGCTCGATAATATTAATTTAACTAATCTGAGTTGTGAGTTATATATATAATTAATTATAAGTCAAAAATCATAATAACGAAATAAAACAATAACAAAATTTTAAAATATAAAAATAAAAAATTGTTATAAAGAAAAATAACATGTGAATGTATATATTGTGAATATAAACCGATGGTTGATGTGAATGTATGTTTTAATGTACTTTCGCGCTAGAAATTATGTAAATTCTCATTTAAGGACTTTTATTTTTAGTTTATATAAATATATGAAAATTTTTTTTTGGAAATATAAATTTAGGCTTGTAACTACCAGTTCTATCGATAGAGATGTTGTTCTATCGTGGACCATATTCTCCAACATAACCATCTATAATCATATATGACGATAATTATACACGACATTAAAAAATTAGAGGTATTGAAACAATTATATTATCTATTAATTTTTTATTTGAATAGCAGAACTCACACACCCATCTAATCTCACTCCTAAATCTACACCTTTTTGTTTACAATGAGACTCGAAACCACAACCTTGGGGTCTCCACTAACACTTTGGTACCGCTAGACCAAAGGCCCTTTGGTTTCTATTAATTAATAGAGGCGACTTTCCTGGTTTTTAACGATTGACAAATGTTAGACCCTCATTCTCATATTTCTTATAGTGTAAATGAAATCATGATTAATTAAATTGATATCAAATCGTCATGTACATATATAAACATTCAAAGCTAAATATCTTGATAAGTCATAAACTAAAATACTATATAGAGGTCTTAAACCAAACTATATTATGAATCTTTGATCTCTAAATTTTATCAAACTTCAAATCCAATAACTTGAAACCAAAAAGTTAAACGGGGTGCGATTTTAAGAAGTTTGATCTCGTGTAGGTGTAGCTACTCAGTCGTGTTAATTACGACAACCAAGCTTAGGAATGGAACTAAATATGTATTTAATAATTTAGGAACCATAAGTCATTCTATGAAGAACGATACGTCGTATCACAAATGAAATTTCCAATTCTGAAACAAGACAGTGAGGATGAAGTCAAAAACATGAAACTCAACTTTCTTTAGTAATATGATGAATTGTTATGAAAGTTAAATTTAATTGTTGGTTGGTTGTTTGTCATTAAACCATCAAAAAAATCAAATACCTTGATAAAGTGGCTAGGGTAACTGGGTAAGTGAGATCGTCTATAAACAGAATAGATAATTATTGATTTCGAATCTTGTAATCACGATGCAAAAGTTATAAAATCCTTTTTTGTTGAAAGAGATAAACTTTGAATTAAATTGTAAGAGATTAATTAGATTTAAACTAAAACTACCGAACTTATAATCAATAAAACATAGATAGAATCTTAGATGACAAACCCTAGAAATGATTAATTAACAATGATTTAAAGATGAAGGAAATATGATCCCATGCGGTTTATACAATCAACTAGTTTTACGTGCAATTAGATTGATACATAATTTGTCACTTAGACATAACAACTATAGGAGCTTATAACTCCGTATTATTTTTGGCATAACTCGTGTGTGTTTGACTTAACATTCGTCTTAAACCCTAAACTAATGTTCTTGGTACTAATAATAGCTTGATAATGAATTCTCTTATGATAATCATAAATTAAACACCAAACTTAACATTTAAATATTAGAATAATCTTTCGAAAACTCATAAGAATGATTATCCACATGTTAATACAAGAATCAAACTAAAGCAATGTGAATCTTAGCCGAATGTTATCCCGCAGTGTAATCTAAATGATTTAGCTTAGCATTCTGTAGCTCTAACCATGATTTAGCATTCTGTAGCTCTAACCATGATGATATTCTTGATGATCTTCATGGGTTTGTGCTCAATAATTCTTGGAGGATGAATGTTGGTTACTGGAATAATGAAGAGTGTGACCTTTAATAATCAAATAATCAATATTGAAAAAGTTGATATTTTGAGGCTCTCTAGGGTTTTTATGTGTGAATGATGCCTTTAACCTGACCTTAAAGATCCCTTTTTATAGTAGAATTGAATATTGTCCCCTTTTAGATTTATACAAATTTCTCTTGATAAAGAAAAAAATAAAAAAATTTGTCAAGGACGTCTACTCCAGGGGTGTCGTCCTTTGCGTAGGTCAACTCAGGTTTCGACTTTGAAACGCTACCTAGGGGCGTGGGGCCTTCACATTTTTTTTTGTTACGCTGCTCGGTTTAGCTCCAAATTTTTATGGTATATATGTTCCTAATCTCGTTCACTTCACGTAGGCAAGAAAATATCATCAATATTGCTCTTGAATCATCATTTGATCATTAAAGTTCCTAATTTGCGACGTTTAACTCACAATATTATGAACTCTAAGTCTCTAACAGGTTATTGTCTTGTATTTGTCTAATATTATAAATATATTGTCGACAGAGTAGAGAGAAAAGAATATGACATGTCATCATCTCGACCGTCGAAATTAAGCGAACTTTTAGTATCAACCGTTTAAAACGTTAAGGGTATTAAAGATGACTGTAAGTTGATTCCCTTATTTTTAAATTTGTGATTCATTCTTTATAAATTCAAAAAATAACTAATCAATATAAAAAAGTAAAGGATTGTTGATTTATTTAATCCAAAATTTAAGATCATTGTTTATGTATTTAAAAATGACGAACCGATATGTTAAAATTGAATCATAGTGTTTTTCTTACATTTATCAAAATATATTTAGTTTCTTACTTTATCATACATGTGTGTGTGTCTATATATATATATATATATATATATATATATATATATATATATATATATATATATATATATATATATATATATATATATATATATATATATGTATGTATGTATGTATGTATGTATATGTATGTATGTATGTATGTATGTATGTATGTATGTATGTATGTATGTATGTATGTATGTATGTATGTATGTATGTATGTATGTATGTATGTATGTATGTATGTATGTATGTATGTATAGAGGGAGGTTCCTGACAACCGCTCGTCGTAAAGCGTTCAAAAATAATTTATAAAAACACCAATCACCTTAATTTATAGCTAGGGTAAGTGGGATCGTCTCCGCAGGGAGCATGTGGTTATCAATATTATTCTACGATAGTTATTAACTAATTAATAAAAAACTACTAATTAAACTAACTGATGGAAGGTTGTGTTTGAGAGAAACTCTTGGAAAAATAATAATAGCTTTATTACGAAAACTTAAAGAATAGAGTAAGAACACCAACGACTTCGGATTTAGGGTTTGGGTGGAATTATGGATTATCGACATAGGGTTGCTAATAACTTAATTATTTATTATTCCATTTAATTATCTTTGTAACCTAACCACATAGACATAGTTATGACATTCAATTCCATCACAATCCGTATTTTGGGCACGAATCGTGTCATGTTCACAGTCCGTCTTAACTCCTAATCTAATGAGCTCGGCACGGCATGTAACACGGCTACGACGCGTCTTACGATAAAGATATAAATAGAAACGAACGGAACAATATATTTAAATAATAATCACACAGAAAACTAGATAAAAAGTATCGTTCGTTACAATAATAAACTAACGGAAAATATAAACACTTAGCTAACAAACAAACCCTTGAACGATAATAGCGAGATCATCAACCAACGCGTACGAAACATTGAACTTGTCAGGAACATGCTTCGTAGTTGTCGGATTGATGGTTGAAGGATGGAGCGTAGAAGGAACGAAACCCCCAACCGTTCGTCGTTGGTTGTCGCGCAGACTACATCGCGATTGATGAATCTGGACCTTTCGTCCTCTTTTCTATTCAATTTCTCCTCAAAAATATGTTGCCTTTTTGTCTTCTATGACTTGGTATTTATAGAGAAGTGCTGGAAACCCTAAAAACGGCTCAGAAACTCTTTCTTCGGGCTGCGCCCCGGTCTACGCTTGGGCTTTTCGATGGGAAAATTCATTTTGTTGAGCACTCGGTTGGGGAGCAGGGCTGCGCCCCCCTCTGCGCTTGGGCACTCGGTTGGGGAGCAGGGCTGCGCCCCCACTGCGCTTGGCTCTCTATAATGGTTCTCCGATTGAGCTCAAATTTGCCATACTTATACTTGAGAGGATTACCTACATGCGTAATGACTTTTATCATCTCTTCATGCATATCGTTCATCTCTTCCAAAAATAAATCATGAATATCGTTTTTCTCTTCCAAAATCAAAATACATCAAAATACAAACATGAATCGTTCATACAAACATAAATCATGCATATCGTTCATCTCTTCCAAAATCAAGAGGGGGCTAAGAGAGAGAGAGAGAGAGAGAGAGAGAGAGAGAGAGAGAGAGAGAGAGAGAGAGAGAGAGTGTGTGTGTGTGTGTGTGGTTTTAGGAAAGAAGTTAATGGTGATTTCCATACCAAATTTAGTTATTAATTATCTTAAAAACATTTAAATTCAAAAATAATTTCCATACATTTAGTATCCCCTAAATGCCCTTTGTGCACCATTGGTAGGCAGCGCACCAGAAGTTACCATCTTTAAAAAAAAATTTAAATTTTTTTTCATAAACAAGTTTTAATTAACATTATGAAATTGTTGTATAGCATTCACATCTTCTAACTCCTTAAAAATGATGTGAACGTACGCTTACATAAATCTGTATTGTGAACGTACATTTATATGATACATGATTTTGGTCACTTAAAATGTGTGATATTTATATATTATCTTTGTAATGTTAATTAAAACATATTTATAAAAAAAATTCAAAAAAAAATATTTTTACGAGTAGTACTTCTGTTGCGCTGCTTAATAGTGTTACTCACTTGAACCTATACACACACACACACACACTCTCTCTCTCTCTCTCTCTCTCTCTCTCTCTCTCTCTCTCTCTCTCTCTCTCTCTCTCTCCCTCTCTCTTCTCTCTCTCTCTCTCTCTCTCTCCACTCTCTCTCTCTCTTCTCTTCCTCTCTCTCTCTCTCTCTCTCTCTCTCTCTCTCAATTTTTATTTATTTGAAAATCTGCAAATCAAAAACATTTTTATTATAAAGAAAGTTAAAGTTGTAATAACTTCTTTTGTTACCTATAATACATTGGTTACCTATTTATTTGGTTATTAGTGGTTCAAAAATTAAAAAATCATAACATTCGAAACTATATGTTCTTATTGTCAATATACATACATACATACATATATATATATATATATATATATATATATATATATATATATATATATATATATATATATATATATATATATATATATATATATATATATATATATATATATATATATAGATTGAGGTTCAAATGAGAACTTTTATGCATCGGGGCACCTCGGGGCACTTTTGTGCATCGGATAATCTAACAAGGGTGCACAAAGGACATTTTGGGAAAATTAAATATATGAAATTAATTAATTTTTAAATATCATTAAATATTAATTAGGAGTTACATTTTGAATTAAAATCTCATATTAACTACATTCCTCATTTTCCTCCCCATTTCTCTCTATCTCTCTCTCTCTCCCTTTCTCTCTAATTGTGTTCTTCATAATTTTCATGGTGATGATGATTTGAAGACGAAGATTAACGATGAACAACGATGATGATGAACATGAACAAGAGATGCAACCGATGATAAAAATATGAAAAACACGATGCATAGATGGATAAAGAACGATGAATAATGATGATGCATAGATGAAAGATGAACAATAACGATGCATAGATGGATGATGAACGATGAACAACAAAAAATGATCATGCATAAATGGATGATGAACAATGACGATGCATAGATGAATGATGAACAAGTTGAACACAATGCATAGATGAATGATTTAATATGAACGACGAATACGATGCATAAATGAATTTGTGTTTTTTTTTTGTTAAATGCATCTTTTTTGAACACGATGCATAAATAAACATGATTACGATGAAATGCATCAATCTCCATCGTTTTTTTTTAAGTTGTGTAATTTTTGTTAAATTTGGAAATGTATCAATTGAATTTATTTAGCATTTATTATTTGATTATTTGTTGAAATATTAAATTTAATGAGGTATGCACATTCCCCAAAATGCTCTTCCTTGTTTGTTTCTATAATGCACAAGATGCATCAATATGTCCAACTATTTACCCTTTTGCCATTAATCTAATCCATACAATTTTTTGATCTAATGGATGATATGGGTTCTTTTGTACCTCGGTGCATAAAAGTTCTCAATTGAACCTCCCTATATATATATATATATATATATATATATATATATATATATATATATATATATATATATATATATATATATATATTAATTAATGTATTACCATTTTAAAAGATTAGCGTTATTATTATAGGTTAATTGTCCTCTAATTACACTTACTAATTTTATCTAACAACTTTGCTAAGATTTTAATTTAAAGGTCGTGTTGGAAGCTATTAAAGCCACTGAAAAAATTTTGGGCATATTATTATTCATCATTCCATCAAAGTTGATTGTCAAAATTAGCATTGGCATTTTATTAAGATAATTACTGAAAGAAAATCCAATAACGACCATTAAGAATAAATTTTATATAACAAATTATAAATGTATTTATTTGTTTTTTAAACAGAAAAAGTGCGAAAAAAACTGTTTTTTCATAACTATCAATCTTTGTCTGTATATAGAAAATAGTGCATGACATTGACCGAATATGGTCATCAAACAAAAATTAATTGTTGCATGGAGATGTCCTCAATTTGAAAAGAGTATATACTGTAAAGCTACTTTAATTTTACGAGGATATATATTATTTGTAAATCGACTTTGGTCGGAAATATAACGATTTTGGTTTTGATATTGATATGCTAATCAGTTTGTGTTGTTACGCACGCACACGGATGGTTAACGTTGTTTGTTTGCTTTGATATTAATTTTATTTATTGGTTTTGATGTTAACATTTATTGTTGGTTTTGATACTAATTTTAATTGTTGGTTTTGATTTTAACTTTATTTATTTGCTTTGATATTAAATTTGTTTATTGATTTTGATATTATTTTTTAGGTAAAATTACCAAGAAAAGAAAAAATAATTTTATATAAAGTGACTATTTTATATAAGAGAGGTGATTTGTACATAGGAAAGTTTTGCCACATACACAATAATTTTATATAAAGTGACTATTTTATCATTACTTACACTTTCAACACCTTTTCATTTTATTCCTAAAAATAAGGGTAGAATAAATCATTTTATATGAATTTGTTGTGTATGACGAATTTTAATTATGTGCAAATCACTTATATGTGTGTAAAAAAAATTCAATTTTACTAATATCTAGTAATTATAAAAGTTTGCAATTACAAATCTATAAAGAAAAAAACTCCACAGCTTTAAATGTGTAGAAATGGTATGTTGATGATTTAAAAAAAAGTTCACACTAAAAAACGTAGAGTTTTGAACATAGTCATATTTTTTTATGCTTAAAAAGATGAAATTTAAACAATTTGCTCACGCTTTTAAATGTAAACTTTTATCCAATTTATTCACTTTGTTAACTATGACCGTGTATAAATAATTTATCATATCACATCTGTCCGTGCTTGTTTCGAATTCTACACGAATTTATGTGTGCACATATTGTAAAATAAATGCGGATAATCCATTCATTTTTGTAATGAATCTTTTCCAGTTTTCTTAGATTGTCATGTATCATCTTTCTCTTTCAAAATAAACATGAAACTGGCGGGACGGAGCAGAGAGAAAACTGCTCACGTGGCGCAATATTATTGGTAGAAATTCGAAAATTTATGGCTGATTTGTCACAATATGAGTGATTATAATTCAAAATATTAAGACTGATTTGACACAATATGAGTGGTTAAAAATCAAAAATTTTTGGGTGACACGGTAATAGAATTCATTAGCTAGTTAACAAACATTTCCTACATTTTTGGGTATGACATTCAGCTTTGTAGAACCTAAAAGTTTATTGAGACAACATCTAACAGACTATGTCACGTGATTATAAGCTAAATGAGGCTGATAATCAGCTTTTTTATAAGTTTGCTTAGAAAAAATGAGGCTACCTACAGAAATTAAAACATAAATACAGAATAATTAAACAACTTTAGTGGTAAATAAAAATACCAACTGCTGGAAAATGAATAAATAACCAGGCTAGATAATTCCATTTAATAAGACATGGAGAAAAAAATAGGCTGATAATCAGTTTTTTTAATTCAGCTTGCTTAGAAAAAATGAGGATGCTTGCAATAGTGACAGAAACTGAAACATAAACATAGAATAATTAAACAACAGTAGTAGTAAATAAAAATATTAAAATAACAATTGCTAGGGAATGAATAAATAATCATGCTAGATAATTCCATTTAATAAGACTTGCACAAAATTTGGATACCATCAATTCTAAATATAAAAAAATTAACATAACTACTGCTAGAAAATGCAAAAATGAACCTCAAGAATGCAGAATAACCTACTTTGAAAAATATTAATTCGGCTCTTATATAATTATTAAAAACCTATAGAAAATTGAAAACATGTTGTGAATTTAAAATTTAAAAAACTGTTGGAAGTGAGAGAATATAAAAAAGTAAAATATAATGTTTGTTTAAATTGATGTCTAGCATAAAATGCAAAAAAAGGGTGATAACATCAGCATTTTAAAGTTTCATTATGTAGAATATAAAATATTTTCAAAAATAAATATATACAACTTACAGGTTTAATCATAAACTATGAGATAAAACGGGTTAAATTTAACAAACTATGAGATAAAACATGCAGAAAAATAGTACCAACTAACACACACACACACACACACACACACACCCATATACTTATATATACTCAATTACCATTCTTTTTCAACATACGGGAAAAATAAAACTGCATCAACAGTGTCAGTAGGAAGAAATAAGGCCAGTAAGTTCTTTAATCTTCTTTCACCATTCCGAAAACTACATTTTTATTTTCTTTAAACCAATTCTCTAATTAGTTTATCATGATGATTGTTTCATTTGATTAAAATTTTGCAGGCATGAATCACACAGATAATGAAAATAATGAAAGATCAAGTAATTCTGTGGATGTGGAATACATAAATCAACTAAAGTTTTCATCAAAGAACCAAATCATGGAGAATTTCAAGTGTTTTTCATCTTTTTTATACTCAATTTATTTACAAATCATTTAATGTCAACTTTTACTACAACTATGAAAGCATTTAGAAATAAAGTATATGAAAGATTTCAATTTTGACAATTTTTCCCTAAAAGATGCATATGTTTTACTTAATTCAAATGAATAAATATAAGAACTACGTACAACATACAAGATATATTCAAAGTTTATGATGTCAAAACTGCTTACTCACTTACTAACCTCTGTCCAACAAAATGCAACACTTTCTCTCCAGAGTTGTCTAAAGAAATAAATCTTTTCCTTTTTCTGAAAGATCGCAATCCATATTTACCTAATTGTAGCCTACAAGTTTTCTTGATTTTGTTCTTATGAAATCATTTAAGTACATGATCATTAGTAATAAAAAAAAAAATTTGAACCAAGTCAAGTCAAATGCTACACCTTTATTTAATCTAGATATTAAGTAGTATGTTTGACAAAATATGCTACTAAAAATTTATACCTGATTTTCGTGTTGCTTCTTCCAATCAGCAGCATTCCAGAATCCAGAATTCCATTGATACCCATCATTGTTCTTGAAGAATATATGACGTGTGGTATCGGAGGAGTTGTTGTTGATGATCGTGGTCGACCTCTTCTCACTTGGCTACTTTGAGACGAGCCACGAACATTGGTGATATCATTTAAAGGTCCAACATTTGATGTTGTGTTGGACGAAGCTTCGTTGGATCGAGAAGCATTGGTTATACTAAGTTGAGGTGCACAATTTGAAAGGTCATCCAGATTCCTCATCGTACTTGTATTTGGATTACGGTTTTCATTTCGTATATGTGTCATATTTGTTAAGTACAAAAGTGTTTTACTATCGGTCAATATTATCAAACAATATATATTACTGTCTAAATTACAATCCAAGAAAACCATGAAATTTAATAATAGCAAAGACATATATCAAATGAACATAAAAAACTTGGACATATAATACTCAAGTATTCGATTTACATAAACTATGCATATTTTTTTTTTTCAATCTGAAAAATTTTAAACATGAAAACATGATATCATGTTTTTAGTTTCACTTTAAATTTGTTTGTTTAAGTTATTTACAAAATTGGTTATTGTCGATTTTTTCAAATAAATTATGTTGGAAAAAATCTAGAAATATTGTTAGCATCAGTTTACTTTCTATATATTCGTGTATAAATAATATTATTAACAGACATATGTATTGTATTATTATAACATCATATAGTTTTAATACAACATCAAACATAGATTATATTTTTGCGTGCATTTAATTTTGATAAGTATTATGAAATAAACTTAGAATTTTTTAATAATAATATTAACTCAAATTTTTAATACTTGATGTTTTATATCGATATTAATTTTTTTGAGCAAAATCAAATCGTTTTTTATTAATGATATCATTAACTAAATTTTTTTATTACATTACGGTTTAAATCATATTCTGATATATTTTAATTTTTTTTGCATGTATAGTTTGTAATAATTTATGTAGGAAAAGTTTAAGATAACGTTCTTAAGATCGTTTTACCTTTTGTATATTCTGATATTATTGGGAATTCGTATCGTTTTTCATAAAAATATAAACATTAATCACATTAAATGCACAACGGAAACTTTTTAAAATCACGAATTCCGTACACGGATCATCAAGTATACATAAGATAAGTAAATGATAAATTGTATTTTATGACAAGAATACACAAATGAGACGCTTTCGGTATCCACCGGTGATGACACGGTCGAGCGGCGCCAAATATGCAATCGAACACACGAAGAACGGGAAAAACACACAAGTGTGTGTTTGGTACGACCTCATTAAACACCACACACACACATACACATTTGTGTGTGTGTGCGCCGTGAGTATCCTCACCATTAGGTTACAACACCTCTTATACATCTCAACATCATATATATATATATATATATATATATATATATATATATATATATATATATATATATATATATATATATATATATATATATATATATATATATATATATTATATATATATATATTAAAAGTTTTAATCAAACTCTAATATAATAATATAATATATATCTTAATAATCATCTTTATTATTTAAACATTATATAATTATCTCTATAATTATATATCTATTAAATAAAATTTATCTTTTATATATTATCTAATAATATATAAATGAGTAGATAATTATTTATAATTATCTCTATTTATTTGTTTATAATTATCCATCCAATTATCCAACAACTAGATGACAATATCAATTCAAATAAATTCATCTTTTATTTAAATCCAATAATAAAAAAAAGACTAGATAACTATTTATTTAATTATCATCATATGACAATTAAATCACTTACAATATCTCGTATTGTACTTTTAGTCACCGTAGTTTAAGATATAATTAATCACACATTAATTTACTCTCAATGATCATTTTGTGTCATAAACAATATCCAATATCATTTATTCAATAGTTTAATTGCATATGCTCAGTTGGGCTCATCGGTGTGACCCTCAAGCGTTTTATGAAATCAGTCATGATGCAGTAGTAATGTCATCTTTACACACCATATACTAACATACTCCCACTTGTGTAAGACGACATACTGTCCTGCAACATGCGCCTAAAGGAGGTCATGGCTAGACACTTTAGGCAACCAAGGTCATAAAAACTCTGACTCCCATTCGGGCATTCTTGTTGAAACAGCCTTCCAAAAAGAAACTTAGGTTATATCCCATGCATCGCGATATTTCAATGTGAAAGCTAGGCATGGATTAGATCAACCGTAGCAAACACGATTATGTTTCTCGACTCCCTGATCTCATACTGAACTGTAACAGACAGAGTAGAACACATCAGTTCTGTCCGAGCATGGCCATGCATTTCTGTCAGTATCGATCGCCGAGGGGCCCAGAAATATCTCTTCTTAGTTAAAAGAAGGTGCAAATCCCATATTGACTATCTAGGCCTCCAGCACGACTCCCACTGCAACTAGCCTCGAACCATTATGACCACCCAGTTACGGATGACGTTAGGTTAGGCCAAATGTACAGCAGCACCTGCACTAAAGTACGTAGACATCTCAGGTACTAAGGATTACCTTTTTGAGACGACTCATGACTATGATCCACAAAGTGATCTCAATCGGTGGGTCAATCCAATATTTGTTCGCAACAAATACCTGTGAATTTGGTCCAACCTTTGCTATATTCATCACCCATTTATATCAACCAAAAACCACAGTAGCCTTTTAATTCTCGTTGTGGTTCCCATGACAACAAGCAGCTATGGAATAGTTTCTGAATAACTTCAAATTTATTCTTGGATTTATAAAACATGCAAAATAGAACGACATTAAAGATATCATGTTGATCTCCTTTATCTCAATAAACACAACATGACTTCCATCAATTTAATGCTACTGTTCCTTTATCAAATGTAACGGTAACAAGATCTATCGAAAAATTAATTTCAGACATGATTTTGGTGGGAGTATTCTCTAGTTAACTGACTTAACTTCCATTACCGTTTATCTTTGAAATAAGGACTTTGTAGTATAAAGATACTAAATTAGAATCTATCGAGAGCCTTAACTAGAATAGTTAGTATAAACATAAAATTAAGGACTGCGTTGATATACACATTTTTAAGGGTAGACTTTCATTCAATAACATTAGATGAAAAGGTAAACCATCCAAATCATCCTAAGAATATGTGTCTCAACGTTTGAACCGTTTTTAGAGGTGCATTGAACAATAATGTTATTCAAAAGATATCAATAGGTAACATTACGTTTTCTTCAACCATAAATTTAACTAGTGTTTTTATTGACCATTAAAGAACATCTCGAAACCTCTCTTTAATATAAGATAAATATAATAATCCATGATGCACAATAAAAAGTATTTCAATACACAAGGGGAAATGTCAATTGATGATGTGTCTGGCGATAAAGTAATGTAATAAAACATTTCCTGAATAAGGTATTGCACTAATCGGAATCCTAAATCTTGAAAACTATTCATTTTATAAAGATTATTGAAAAACAACACCATATGATTAAGAATGGAATAATGATATAGTGAAATCAATTGACACGCCAACAAAATGAATCGATGATATGAGTTACTTACACGTAGACATTATTTCAGACAATATTAGGAAGAAACTCTAATCTTGTTAAGAATTTAATCCTTCTCTCCAGCAAGTATATGAACACATAAAATAATATAATAACCAGAATTTTTGATGTTATAGTAGGAAGAAGACCAAGGCATGCACCTTAAGAGTTGAAAGTAACACCGGTGGCATAAGCTAAATGAATTTCTAGATCTGAAATTGGGTTTGATAAAACATTTGCCAAGTTAAAGAACATACATAAGAAACTAAGCATCATTACCTTGTTAAAAATAAACCATGAATTATCTTTAAAGATAGGATAAGTAGGGATCATGTCAACAGAGAAATAAAAAGTTATTTAATATGTTTCTAAGCAATTTGAACTACTAAATTAAACCTAATAACTAGAATTAAGAAAAACTTGGAAAGACATGAATTGAAACATTGTTGGTAAATCATTGATTAACTAATTAAACTTTAGTGAAAATCCTAGTGCTCGAAGAAAATAATTAAAATAGATGAAAAAGGTGGACGTAGTCATTTCCGGTTCCAGACACTTGGAGTTAGTTAGTTTATCTTTGAACAATTATTTGGATCACATATACATAATTAATTGATCGCATTACCCTTAATTATTATTCTCGTCCACCTAATGCGTGTTGTTTAATAGCGCACTAGCTACAAACTCTACACAAATAATAAAACAACTATGAACTATATTTCAATAAATAAATAATGATGATAAAAATCATAATGTATCATGTGTGTAAAATCCATAAAGCTACCAAATAAAGTTAATGTAGCATCGTGTTTTCCTTGAAAGTGATCACGATGAAATTAGTCGGCTATCGCGCTAGATTCACAAACATGTTGGTTAATCATCATGATCTTCGCGTTGACAAGCATAATGGCTATTGGAATGGTGAACGTCAATGTTATCAACCAAATGCATAGTGGTATGACTTAAATGATTCTCTCAACTTCTAGGGTTTTCTATGTGTTTCCAAACTCAAACACGACCCCAAGATGTCATATTCGTAAGCTTAATCGATCCCCATCAAGATAGTCTAGAATCCCGACTGAAAATTGTCAAATTGCGTCTATACAGAGCGTTCACTAGCTAGTGTACAAGCATGTGCACCTTTTTGCGAATGGATCTACCACTCCTCTACATCTGAGATTCTTCTTCAATATTATATAGGGTACTATATAGGGCAGCAACTGGGGCACACCTTTACACACCCACTTGCACAAATGAGTTTGTTTGACTCTTAATTGGTACATTTTGTTCCTTATTCCCTTACAGTTGTAAAAATAGAAACTCTTCAGCAATTCCAGATTCTTGCATGATATATAATAAAACAACCATTTATTATATTTTTATAGTCACGGAGATATAGACCAAATAATAAGCTTTTGCAGTAAGTCTGAGATAAAAAATGAAGGACAAACTTCAACTTTAACAAATAAGAGTTATGACTTTAACGTTGTCAAGTGCTCAACTTTGATTACAGATAACATTGACTAATATATAGTATTCAATTCAATTTTGATGGACTTAGAGTCCTTTCGAATTTAACGCAAATTGACATGGATATCTTAGGCAATAAGTTATGGAATTCTTAACTACATAAGTACACATTTGTATCAATTGAGATAAATGGCTTCAATACTAATGAAGAAATCCACAATAGTGTGTTTGGTATCAAAATAATATCTTTTATCTTTACAAATCCTGACATGCTTCTAAAGCGAAAGATCTATCGGCATTAACCGAGAATTATCGATTATGGTGATGAAGATCAGATATCACCTTTTATAAAGGTTATGAACATCATATATCACCTTTTCTAAAGGTTAATTTCTTAGTATTAAATCTCAGCTATCATCAATATAAGAATGATAAGATTATGACCATGAATATCACAAGTCACTTTAACCAAAAATAAGATTCTATCGAGTCTTAACCATAATAATCAATTTAACATTCAGGACTTCATAGCATAAAGTGAACGAATAAGATATCGCTTTCTGGTTATATACATACACATATCCAAGAGTAGATACTCATTCAATAACATTAGACGAAAAGGTGAACTAAATCATCCAAAACATATTTGTCTCAACATTTAACCCACTTTTCAAATCTGATTATAAAACAACATTATCCAAAAGATATCATTAAGTTCGATTACGTCTCCTTGACACGTAAAACTAATTAGGTGTTTATTGACCATCAAAGAAAATAACTTGCAATCTCACTTTTAAAATAATATAGGCATAACTAATGGATTATATTACTTACTTACATGCAGACATTATCTCATAAAATATATTATGTTGAGAATTCTATCTTTTTCTCCAATAAGTATTTGAACACATAAATAATGTAATCATGTTTCCCTACAATTTATATTCCTATACCCTTAGATACTATATGTAGATTTGATCACTGAAAGATTTGTCCGGCTCGATCTCTAATGAGTTTTCTATGTTGTTGCACGAAGAAGACTAGGGAATTCACCTCAAGACTTGAGGTGACACAGATGGCATAGGCAAAAAGGAATTCTGAATGTGACATATGTCGGGTTTGATGATTTAAAGATTGGTTGTGGTTAGCATACATAGATACACACACATATATACACATATAATGAATAAATAAGAGTACTTAGACATTTGACTAAGCTAATTACATACATAAGAATAAGTCTGAGATTAAAGTTCAATAACAAACTATAGCTTTCACAAATATGGATTATAAATTTAAAGTTGTCAAGTGGTCAACTTTGATTACACATAACATATAACAAGTATATATTATTCATTCAAATTATAAGGGACTTAGAGTCTTTTTGGATTTAACGGAAAAGATATGGATACCTTTACAAAATTGTATCAAACAAGTTACTCTAGTACTAATTAATGAACAAATTCCTCAAGGGGATGTTAGATTCAAAATTATATCTCTTATCTGTACAATATTTCGGCATGCTTCTAAGGCGAGAGATATCAACATTAATCGACAATTTTCCATTACGGCTACGAATATCGCGCATTACTTTTTCCTAAAGGTTACTTTCTTAGTATTGAATCTCAACCATCGCTAAACTAAGAATGATAGATTGTGACCATGAATATTCCAAGTCACTTTATTAAATAAGAAGTTTCTATCGATAATTAGCTTAAAACTAAATACTTCATAATTTACAGGAAACAAATAAATACTGCTTTTTTGTGTGTTGTTGTACACATATCCAAGAGTAGATTCTCATTCAATAAAATTAGATGAAAATGTAAAGTATCCAAAACATATCTATATCAACGTTCGAACCAGTTTTCAATGTGCACCGGCCGGAAAATAATGTTATTCAATAGATATCAATATATTATATTACGTCTTCTTGACACGTAACTGAATTAGGGTTTTGTTGATTATTAAAGAAAATATCTCGAAACCTCTAATCTAAATAAGATAATTATAATAATATATGATGAACTTCGAGCAAGACGAAAACCCTAACTTGAATCCTTAATGAGTTTTAGAATGATTAAAATATGATTAGGAATGGACTGATGAGCAAAATCAATATATCGAGACACGTCGATAAAACAAATTGATAATATTAGTTACCTACAATTAGATCGACATTATCTCAAAATTAAATATATTTTTCTGAGAATTCGATCTATTTGGATAGTAGGCACTTAAGATTATTTTTTTTTAATTTTTTTTCATAAACATGTTTTAATTAACATTACACAGATGATATATAAATTTCATACAAACTGACACATTCTAAGTGCGTGAAATCATGCATCACATAAATGCATTTTCACATATATGCAAATTTATATAAATGTAGGTTCACATCGTTTTTAAAGAGCTAAGAGATATGAATATATATGAAATTTACATAAAACATGTTTATGAAAGAAATTATAATTTTTTTTAAAGAGGATACCTTCTGGTGCACTGTACGTATAATGAGTGGTACTCTCTCGAACCATATACATAAAAACATAAAATAATGTAATCATGATTCATTAGAGTTAATTAATCCTTCCATATCCTTACTCTAGATATATAGATCTTTGATCGTTAAAGTTTTTTTATTTTCTTTTTTGAAAAAGTATACTAGCTCTCGATTTTTCTATGTTGCAACAGGAAGAAGATTAGGACATGCACATCAAGACTTGAAAGTAACACTGATATATAGCATAAGCAAAATGGATTTCCAAAAGTGTAATGGGTTTTGTTATATATACTGAAAAATGAATATATTTATAAGAAGAGAAAGATAAATTGCATATAACAAATTTATACATATATATTCATCAACAAGCTTATTTAATTACGTTTCGAAGCATATATATTTGCGAACCGGCCTTACAAGTACTAACTAGTTACAATTTTATATTGTATAACTTGTCAACATTTTAACATTCAAGCTTTATAAGAGCATCTCGAATAATACAAACCATCAAAAGGTTTTTAATAAGATTAGATTGTGAAAGGTAAGAAAGAAAAAAAAAAGATAAATACATTTATTTTAAAAAAAAAGCTCTTCGTACTATAGGTTTGAATAGAAGAAATCTTTGACGTTTTTTGTTTTAAAGAGTTTACAAAATAATCATCCACGGAAGCAAAAATCCTATATCAAACCCTTTTTTAGGAGATGTTTTTTCATACTTTTAAACGGGTGTGAACTCTTATTAATATCCAAATTATTAGTTTTTACACAATTGTAATCAACCATTTATGAACTTTAAATACTTATACATGCAATATTAATTGAACAAAAGTATTTTCTTGTAATGTTTTTGTACATGTACATCATAGTAATGTTTTTGTGTGTGTGTCTATATATATATATATATATATATATATATATATATATATATATATATATATATATATATATATATATATATATATATATATATATATATATATATATATATATATATATATATATATATAGGGTTGTGATCACATAAGAACCCTTTAATTCCGTGAGAATGTAAGAACCCTCCAAATGCATAAATTTATACATCAAATGCACAAATTTAAAAATTAAATATATAACTTAAAACCATTATTGGTTTTCAATATTAATAAATATCATAATTTAACATTAAAATTATCTTTAAAAATTAAATTCATCAAGTTTTACAATAAATGCAAAAATTTGAACATGAAATGCACAAATTTTTTCAAATGCATGAATTCGTACATAAAGTGGACAAATTTATCATGATATGCCTAAATTTTTATATCAAATGCATAAATTTATCAAATGTATAAATTTTAACATTAAATGCATAATTTTATACATTAAATGCAAAAATTTTAGAGAGTTTCTCACGTTATATATATATATATATATATATATATATATATATATATATATATATATATATATATATATATATATATATATATATATATATATATATATAGACACACACACACACGTCATATGACATAAAATTTATTCAAACAAACTTAGCTTTATATGTGTGTGTGTATGTGTGTGTATATATGATAATTATAGACATTCCTGTAATGGTATTTGTTTTAATTACTTTTAAAAAATGAATTGATCAATTTAATATTCAATATCACAATAAAGGGTTGTTACTTAAAGATTATTATTAATTTATTTTTTCATATATATAATTGAATATATATATAAAATTATTTCATATAATTAATTAAGCTAAGCGAGCTGAGTACAACGATGAAAAGTTTTAAAGTTCAGACAACATATCATGATATAGATTAAAACCCTACAAATCAACTCCAAAGAGCCGAATTCCATACTTTGGGACATGTTTCAGTGGTTGCGGATCTTCTGCTTTTTCCTTTTTCACCTTCTTTCTGGGCGGCTGCCCCTCTTCTTCGTTGTAACTATCACCATTATCACCAACCACCTCACCACCTGCACCACTGCCGGTGTCTACATTCAGACCACCATCGCTGCCTTCACCTTTTATGGGAAGCGATGGTGCAGTTTCAGTGAGGACATCAACCCCATGAGATCCGCCATAACCAGTGACGTCATCAACAGGTTCAGTTTTAGTGGCATTTCCTCCGCCGCTAGCGTTACCACCTTCTTCAGTCTTCGGAGCAACAAATTCTATTAAAAAAAAGTTGAATAATTTACATTTTATATATATTAGAACTTAATTTCGATCTGAAATTAAACAACCATCAACCACAAAAATCAAAGAAGTGAATCGAACGTACTTGATTCCTCTTCCTGGTATTCATCTTTGACATCACCAGCTCCGACAAATGGTGCAGTTTGGGTGTAACTACCACCGATCCCTTCGAATCTGCATTATTATCACGAATATAGGTGGATACATGCACCATCAACTCATCAACAAGGAAAAGATTTAAAAAATGATCGATTTATATATAACAAATAAAAACGAAACCCTAATTACTACATTATTTGATTACACAAACACACCTGGGATCCGCTTCGATCTTCACATTCTCCGAAGGCTTAGATTCTGGATTTTTTGGTCGTTCAATAAAGATCAGCCGAGTTAGTCTCGGATATTCGGAATCTTGTGTTCCAGTACTCTCAGTACTCATCTTCTCTGGCAAGTTCAAGAAAGAAAGTTTTGTTAGAGAGAGAAAGAGTCGGATGTAGAGAGAGAAAAGCAATATTGGGTGTGAAATGATGTATTTAGAGGTTGTATATATATATATATATATATATATATATATATATATATATATATATATATATATATATATATATATGTAAATAACGTGAATGCTTCTAACGGTAATTTTTTTCTTACCTTATAAGTAGAATTTCAAAAACATTATATTTCGATGATATAACTGATGACAACTATGTGAATATATATTGTATTATGCATATCTATACTATATATAATAAGAAAACCATTTGGAGTTTCTGGACCATTAGATGGAAAGAAATCAATGGTCCAGATTAATGACAACTCATAATTATTTATGAAATGTCTCTTATACCCTTAATTAAAATCCATCATTATACTCATGCCATTTTTTAATTCATTTTCCAAATTTACTACCTTAACTTAATTACATTAAATCTTGATTTTAATTTTTTCATTAATGAATTAATATTTACCTAAAATAAATATGTGTCATTATCATCCTTAATGATCATAGTTAAATTCAAATGTAAAAAATTTGGATTTAAATGTAGAAGTGTAGTAAATAAAGTTAAAAATTTTTATTAATTATTTTGCTAACAAGATTTAAAATTTAATTGATAAAACTTCAATTGTGAATATGATAAATTTTGGTTGTTGATTTTAAGATATTCCATTTTTTTTATCATTTTCAAAATATATACACATTCACATAATTGAAGTTTTTTGTTTCTTACATTGATATTTCATATTTGAATTTAATAAAAATTAAAAGAAACACTTTTTGCAAACACATATTATCTGTTTTTAATAATACAATATAATAATATTTTTTTATTTAATATCAAACGACTAAGTATTTTTTACTTTTAATTTAATTAGCTTTAAATTTTTTTTATTTTAATTATATATAAATTTTATAATAATTTATTAAAATATAAAAAAATATGTATTTTTTAAATCAACTCATGTAATACATGGGTTGATTAACCTATATATTATAATAAAACAAAACAATTCATGTCACATTACACTTCTACAATACAAGAAAATTTTATTTTTTCACATCTTTTTCCAAATTTAACACCTTAACTTAATTGCATTAAATTTTGACTTTATTTTTTTCATTAATTAATTAGTAATAAATTAGATTTTGTAACATCTAAAATTAATGTTTACCTAAAATAAATATCTATCATTATTACCCATAATAATCATAATTATATCCAAATGTAATAATTTGAATTTGTTGTGGAAATTAATATTATTATGTATGATAAAGGAAAACATCAAATGTCACGTGTCACATTTACATTCACCAAAAAGATAATTACAACTTATAAAAAATAAAAGATAAATACAATTTTATATTTTTCAAAAAGATAAATATACTCTTTTTTTAATCTGTAAATGATAAAAAATAAACACAATTATTATTTTTGTATGTTTACTCATATACATTTTATATAAATAAATTTAATAAAAATTATCCACGTAATACGTGGGTTATAAACTAGTATAATACATATATAATAAATATATTCAATTTATTTTTATAATCTAATTTTTATATATAATTTAATGTTAATATTGAAAAAACCCTATAAACTTTTTTCATTTTCACGATTAAGTCTCTAAAAATTTTTTTTGATTGTTTACGTCCCTAAACTATTTTGGTATTATTCAAAAGTATATATATTTTTGACCGGCTACCGGATTATTATGTAAAACACAACCAATAAAACAAAACGTTTAGGGACTAATTACATCGCTAAAACATGTAATGCGAGTGAGTTTTTTGAACAAGACAAAAATAGTTAAGGGATTTAAACAATTAGAAAAATGTTTAGGGACTTAATCACAAAACTAACGAAAGTTTATTGGGTTTTTTCGATATTAACACTATAATTTAATTAATATATAGTGCAAAATATACAATTAATGGTCTGTTGGGGCTTTTAAAGTTATGTTTATATATTAATTAATTTTATACAATCTGGTGATTTCAATTTAGTTTCTTACTAATTCTTGTTCTTCTTGATTAATCAGTGGCTCGATTATATTAATTTAACTAATCTGAGTTGTGAGATATATAATTAATTATAAGTCCAAAAATCATTATAACTAAATAAAACAATAACAAAATTCTAAAATATAAAAATAAAAAACTGTTATAAAGAAAAATAACATGTGAATGTATATGTATTGCGAGTATGAACCGATGGTTGATGTGAATGTATGTTTTAATGTACTTTCACAACTAGAAACCATGTAAATTTTCAATTATGGACTTTTACTTTTAGTATATACAAATATACGATATTTTTTTTGGAAAAATAAATCTAGGCTTGGAACTACTGGTTCTACCGATAGATGTTGTTCTATCGTGAATCTTGCGTATTCTCCAATATAGTCATCTATAATCATATATGACGATAATTATATACGACATTAATAAAAAAAAATTAGAGGATTGCAACTATTATATTATTTATTAATTAATAGAGGCCACTTTCCTGGTATTTAGCGGCAACAAATGTTCAACCCTAATTTTCATATTTCTGGTAGTGTAAATGAAAATATGATTAATTAAATTGATATCAAATCATCATGTACATGTAATAAACATTCAAATATAAATACCATGATAAGTCATAAACTAAAATACTAGATAGAGTTCGTAAACCAAACTATATTATGAGTTTAAATTACATACATACATACATACATACATACATACATACATACATACATACATACATACATACATACATACATACATATATATATATATATATATATATATATATATATATATATATATATATATATATATGGGTGGGTTCAATGAAAAACCACTATGAACCTGAATACTATGGAAACCTACGAATACCGTCTGATTTGGTGCATTTCATGAAAAACGCGGTGGCATGATCGTGGTGATGCATCACGCGGGATTTTGATGCATCACGCGGGAAATTTGATGCATCACGCGGGGATTTTGATGCATCGCGCGGGGAATTTGATGCATTTGTGGTGGTGCAGAGCGGTTTTCACAAGTTTTCAGGTGCATGGTGGTTTTCCATTGAACCCCCCTCTATATATATATATATATATATATATATATATATATATATATATATATATATATATATATATATATATATATATATATATATATATATATATATATATATATATATATATGGGTGGGTTCAATGAAAAACCACTATGAACCTGAATACTATGGAAACCTACGAATACCGTCTGATTTGGTGCATTTCATGAAAAACGTGGTGACATGATCGTGGTGATGCATCACGCGGGAGTTTGATGCATCACGCGGGAAATTTGATGCATCACGCGAAATTTTGATGCATCACGCGGGGAATTTGATGCATTTGTGGCGGTGCAGTGCGGTTTCCACAAGTTTTCAGGTTCATTGTGGTTTCCATTGAACCTCCCTCTATATATATAACATGCAAGCCTAAATAAATTAAATAAGAATCTTTGATTTCAAAATTTTATCAAACTTCAAATCCAATAACTTGAAACCAATAAGTTAAACGGGAGTGTGATTTAAGAAATTCGATCTCGTGTAGGTGTAGCTACTCGGTCGTGTTAATTACGACAACCAAGCTTAGGATTGGAACTAAATATGTATTTAATAATTTAGGAAACATAAGTCATTCTAAGAATAACGATACGTAGTTTCACAAAATGAAATTTCTGACTCTGAAACAATACAGTAAGGATCGATGAAGTCAAAAACATGAAACTAAACTTTCTTTAGTAATATGGTGAACTAAACTGAAAGTTAAATTCAATTGTTGGTTGGTCATTTTTCGTTAAACCATCAAAAAAATCAAATACCTTAATAGAGTGGTTAGGGTAACTGGGTAAGCGAGATCGTCTATGAACAGAATAGATGGTTATTGATTTCGAATCTTGTAATCACGATGCAAAAGTTATAAAATCCTTAATTTTCTTAAAAGAGATAAACTTGAAATTAAATTGTGAGAGATTAATTAGATTTAAATTAAAACTACCGAATTTATAATCAATAAAAACATAGATAGAATCTTAGATGACAAACCCTAGAAATGATTAATTAACAATGATTTAAAGATGAAGGAAATATTATCACATTCGATTTATACAATCAACTAGTTTTACGTGCAATTAGATTGATACATAACTTGTCACTTAGACATAACAACTATAAGAGCATATAACTCCATATTATTTTTGGCATAACTCGTGCGTGTTTGACTTAACGTTCACTTTAAACCCTAAACTAATGGTCTTGGTGCTAATAATAGCTTGATACTGAATTCTCTTATGATAATCATAAAATTAAACACCAAACTTAACATTCAAATATTAAAATAATCTTTCAAACTCATAAGAATGATTATCTAAATGTTAATACAAGAATCAAACTAAAGCAATGTGAATCTTAGCTGAATGTTATCCCCGAGTGTGATTAGGATGATTTAGCATTCTGTAGCTCTAACCATGATGATATTCATGATGATCTTCACGGGTTTATGCTCAAGAATTCTTGGAGGATGAATGTTGGATACTGGAATGATGAAGAGTGCGACCTTTAATCATCGAATAATCAATATTGAAAAAGTTGTTATTTTGAGGGTCTCTAAGGTCTTTTTGTGTGAATGATGCCTTTAATCTAACCTTAAAGATCCATTTTTATAGTAGAATTGAAGTTTGTCCCTTTTAGATTAAAACAAATTTCTCTTGATAAAGATAAAAATCAAAAAAATTTGTCAAGGACGTCTACTTTAGCATGGGCCTACTCCAGGGGTGTCGACCATAGCGTAGGTCAACTCAGGTTTCGACTTTGACACGCTACCTAGGGCCGTAGGCCCTTCACGTGTTTTTTTTTGTTAGGCTGCTCGGTTTAGCTCTAAATTTTTATGGTATGTTCCTAATCTCGTTCATTACACGTTGGCAAGAAAATATCATCAATATTGCTTTCTAATCATCATTTGATCATTAAAATTCCTAATTAGCGACGTTTAACTCACAAAATTATGAACTCTAAGTCTCTAACAGGTTATTGTCTTTTATTTGTCTAATATCATAAATATATTGTCGACAGAGCAGATAGAAATAAATATGACATGTCATCATCTCGACCGTCGAAATTAGGCCAACTTTTAGTATCAACCGTTTAAAATGTTAAGGGTATTAAAGATGACTGTACGTTGATTCACTTGTTTTTAAATTTGTGATTCATTCTTTATAAATTTAAAATAATTAATCAATATAAAAAAAGTAACGAATTGTTGATTTATTTAATCCAGAATTTAAGATCATTGTTTATATATTTAAAAAATGACGAACCACTATGTTAAAATTGAATCATAGTTTTTTCTCACATTTCTCAAGATATATTTAGTTTATCATTTTACCATACATACATACACACACACACACACATATAAAATATGGTTCGATAGAGTATCAATCTTTTGCAGTGCACAAGGTACCATCTTTAAAAACTTTTTAAATTTTTTTTCATAAACATGTTTTAATTAGCATTATGAAATTGCTACGTAATATTCACATCTTCTAACTCCTTAAAAATGATGTGAACATACGCTTACATAAATATACATATATGTGAACGTACATTTATATGATGCATGTTTTCGGGCAGGCACTTAGAATGCATAATATTTATATATTATCTTTGTAATGTTTAATAAAACATGTTTATGAAGAAATTTCAAATAAAATTATTTTTACAAGTAGTATCTTTTGGTGCGCTGCTTAATAGATGTTACAACCTATATATACACACACTTATTTATTTATTTATTTGAAAATCTGCAAATCAAAAAAAAATTTATTATAAAGAAAGTTAAAATTGTAATAACTTCTTTTGTTACCTATAATACATTGGTTACCTATTTATTTGGTTATTATTGGTTCAAAAATTAAAAAGTCATAACATTCAAATCTATATGTTCTTATTGTGTGTGTATATATATATATATATATATATATATATATATATATATATATATATATATATATATATATATATATGTGTGTGTGTGTGTGTATAATTCATGTATTACTATTTTAAAAGATTAGCGTGATTATTATAGGTTAATTGTCCTCTAATTACATTTACTAATTTTAACTAACTAATTTGCTAAGATTTTTAAAGGTCGCGTTGGAAGCTATTAAAGCCACTGAAAAATTATTGGGCATATTATTACCATCATTCCATCAAAGTTGATTGTCAAAATTAGCATTGGCATTTTATTAAGATAATTACTGAAAGAAAATCCAATAACAACCATTAAGAGGGTGTTTGGTTTTGCGTTATAGATGAAATTATTAGTTTATTACGTTACAATAACGCAAATAATTTGTTTAAAGTGTTTGGATTGCATACCTTAATAAGTGATTATTTGCGTTTAGAGTTATTCCTACCACACTTTTTCATAAGTTAAAATATGTAGCTTATTTGCTTAATAAGTTATTATTTGGCCCATTTATAAGTTAAAACGCAAATCCAAACACTTTAAAAACTGATTATTTGATAATTACGATAGCACACAGAAGCTAAACCAAATACTACATTTCTGGCAGCACTTTTTGTTACAGCTATTATCTGATTATTAGTTTCCAAAACGCTACAGCATTTTTTCAAACGCAAATCGAAACATCCTCTATGAATAAATTTTATATAACAAGTTATAAATGTATTATTTGTTTTTTAAACAGAAAAAGTGCCAAAAAAACTGTTTTTTCATAACCATCAAACTTTGTCTGTATATAGAAAATAGTGCATGCCATTGACCGAATATGGTCATCAAACAAAAATTAAATGTTGTATGGAGATGTCCTTAATTTAAAAAGAGTATAGTGTAAAAATACTTTTATGAGGATATATATTATTTGTAAATTCACTTTGGTTGGAACTAAAACGATTTTGGTTTTGATATTGACATACTAATCAATATGTGTTATTACATATACACGAATGGTTAACCTTGTTTGTTTGTTTTGATATTAATTTTACTTATTGGTTTTGATGGTAACATTCATTGTTGGTTTTGATATTAACTTTAATTTTTGGTATTGATTTTAACCTTTATTTATTTGCTTTGATATTAAATTTGTTTATTGATTTTGATATTATTTTTTATATTAACTTCGTGTCATAAATAAAAAAATCAGTTCTAGTCGGTCTGATACCAAAAATACCAATACTGAACCGATACCAATTGAATTCGGTACTCGGTACTATTATTACGCCTGAAAAATTTGATACGATTCGGTTTGGTACTCGTACAAGACCGATCCCACCCTTAGTGTGAATGAATGTCATTAGCCTTCATTTATTGAAAAATTTCAATTTTAGTGGAATCTAATTCCTTATTATATATAGTTGAACCAAACGCATGAATTGACTTGAATTGTATTTTCTTTTCCTCTCTAGTCTCCTCATATTTCAGCGAACCAAACGCTACCTAACACTAGATTTTTTGCTCCAATTTGGAGAGAGTGTGACCGTTTTATTCAATCTTCCTTCTCTCGTCTCGTCTAGATTATTTGCCTTCATTAAAATTCTTTAAAGCGTAAATTAAAACAAAAAGAAACATTACCATAAAAGATAAAACTGTTATGAAAAATTAAAATCTAAACTAAAAGAAAAATATGTTACGAAACATAAAACCAAAAGATAAAACTGTTATGAAAAATCAAAATTGTTAAGCCCCCACAGCTATTTTAAGCAGAGACGAGACGACCAATTTCCACCCCGAACTCGTCCCGTTTACGATTCTTTATAAGAACGGAAGATAAAAAAAATGGATATAAAGGTGCAAATTAGGGTTTTAGCCTAGCATGTTTAGTCCCTGCCCCGATTCCATAAAGTTCATTAGCTATTCCGTCACAGGGTGTTGGTTAACGCCATGTCTGCATTCTTGAAGAAATGTTTGACTAAACTTGGTTAGAAATTTTATTTATTTACTTCTTTATGATCAAAAGCCAAAAAAGATAACATAAAATTTAATTATAATTGTAACAGATTTCTAACATAAAATGACATGATGATCTGAAACCCAATTTATAAAAGGTTACTATCAGTTTTTGCTAACATGACATCCTACATGACATTATTGATAAACAAAAAAATATTAAAATTTAGAAGACAATAAATATTCTTTTTGTAAAAGATTAATGATAAAAACTTTAACCCCACTCTCTACAATCTTTGCTCTATCTTTTTATACCTACTACAAAAAAACGCTTAAATGTTCACGATAAATGAATGTGCGTAAAAATAATTCATTTTGATCACATATATAGAGCGGTGATTTGTACACATGAAAGTTTTGTATCATACACAATAATTTGTTATAAAGTGACTATTTTATCATTACTAACACTTTCAACACCTTTTCATTTTATTCCAAATATAAGGGTAGAATAAATCATTTTATATGAATTTGTTGTGTATGACGAATTTTAATTATGTGCAAATCACTTATAAGTGTGTAAAAAAATTCAATTTTACTAATATTTAGTAATTATAAAAGTTTTCATTTACAAATGTATAAAGAAAAAAAACTAGCTTCACAGCTTTAAATGTGTAGAAATGGTATGTTGATGATTTAAAAAAAAAAGTTCACACTAAAAATCGTAGAGTTTTGAACATAGTCATATTTTTTATGCTTAAAAAGATGAAATTTAAACAATTTGCTCACGCTTTTAAATGTAAACTTTTATCCAATTTATTCACTTTGTTAACTATGACCGTGTATAAATAATTTGTCATATCACATCTGTCCGTGCTTGTTTCGAATTCTACACTTATTTTTCTGTGATAACATTTGATATATTATATTTTATTAAAATTTGAATATATTATTATGATCGCATTATTTCAATGGCATTGCTATATCTACACCCTCTTTTTTAATTTTTACTAATCACACACCCCCTTACTCACATGATTTTTTTAATAACGTGAGACCGAATGATTAAAAATTAATCTCCTCTCACGTTAAGAAGAGGGGTGTGATTAGCAATTGAGGGAGTGTGCATATAGACTTACCTATTTCAATCTACATTCTGATATAAAAATTCTTATCGTCGAAACTATTTTTATTAGGCAGGTAGGTATGCAGCTAACTAATTGTTTTATTTCATATATAATATATAATTGTTTGTTTATGTGTTATAACGTTTGATATATTATATTATACAAAAGAATGAATATATCATTATGATCGCATTCTTTTTTTCTTTTTTTTTTGCATTTCAACATAAAATTGTTTGTCGTCCCAACTATTTTAAAAATGTCAATTATTTTGGTTGATCAATCACATTCTTTCTATTTATAAACTTAGATTGAAAGCAGTGTGTGATTCTCGTGTGAGAATCACGATCGGTAACCAATGTTATTTTATTATTTTTGAGTAATGTACTTATAAAAATATAGTTTATGAGCTCACTTCAACGCACGGATTAAACAATCTAGTTACTAACCTTTATAGAATTCTTTAATAAATAAATACAAAAGAACAAGTTATAAACAAAACTTAAATTTATTAGACAATATAATTATAATTTTTTAAGTGACACATTAGCAAAAAAAAAAAATAATGACACTTGTACTTCCATGTGTACCACCAGCTGTTGCATAAATCATCTATGGCATTATCACATCACCAATAACATAGTATCCTATCTTAACCTGTTACCTGTTAAACCATTAACCGATACTTTCTTTATCCTACGAATTAAATTTTTTTTCTTTCTTGGAAAAAAATCTTTATTGTCAAATTTGAAATTTTATGTGACAAATTTCCTATTAAACCATTAACCGTTTATATTCTAAAAGGTTAGTTACGTCAAAAGGTAATCTATTTTCAATGTTTTTTTAATTAGTTTTTTAATTATTTTTTGAATTAATTTACCCATTGATTAACCAATTAGTTTTCTATTTATTTTTTACAAGTAGTAATACGTGGAACTCTTTCATTGCTTCTCTATTTTTCTCACACTAAATATCTTTTCACCCAAGTCATATCCTATGATAGTTGAAACCAGCACAAAATTTGAATTTGATGTAGAATTTTAGGACTGTTATTATCCATTAATTAGATATTAATAGATTAAGTGTCCATTTAATGAAAAGAATATTGGCATTAGCAAATTATCAATATGATATAATAGGAAAAATTGTCATTAACAAATATATTGACAATAGCAAAAATATTATCTTGTTTCTTTAAAGCTACATAATAACATTAGTATAATTAATTTTTATGTTAAAAATATAAAAAGAAAAAAGTTATTCTCTCTTCAAACAAATTTACACGCTATATTTTTACAAATAGTTTTTATCTTGATATATTTTATAAAAAATGTTTTTACCTAGGTATGTCTTCTATATAAAATATTATAATATATAATGTTGAGTTGAATCTAAATATTATAATCTCGAATTCGATGTAAATGTCAAATAGTAAACATTATTTGTTCAACACCATTTTTTAAAAGGTTACAAATATAAATATGTTGTCTAACAAATGTATTTTATAACAAAATTAAATCAATCATTATTATCATCTTCGTAGTAAAAAAAAATGTGCATAAATTAAGCATTGATGAACAATCCATAATTATCGATCTAGCTTTATGTTTTATAAAACTAACTATTGAATGACACATTCAACTACATGGAATATTAAAATATTTAATATTGAATTAGCACTAAATTTCACATTTAATATCAACATTAACATTAAATTTTATACATTTAATATTAAATATTGAAAAGAGAATAATATTAAATTTTGTCGTTACATTTGAAAGAATTCAATGTTTATATTTTTATAGACTGCACATTTAATGTTTTGATATATGATCAATGTGAAATTCATGTGATAGAATTTTAATAATACTTTGTAATAAAAACGTGATTTCAAAAACACAATTTACTTGTATATTTTAATATTTATAATTAAAAACGTACAATTAAAAAAACTGAACCCATTCTAAACCCATTCTAAATTGTAGGTTTTATAAAAAGAAAATTTGAAATTTCGTTTAAAAGAACCAAACAACAAGTATTTTCTCGATTAAGTCTTTCATTCATTTTTTGTCTCACAAGTCCCTCAACTCTTAAAAACTTACGAATTTAGTATGTTATAGGTTGCAATTGGCTACCAAGTTTACGTGGCATACATGTGACAAAAGATGTTTAAGTGACCTACATTTTGTAATATTTTTTTTATTAAGTCACTCAATCGAAATCTTTTTTTTTAACCAATCATCATACTTGAAGTATTTTCAATTAAGTCCCTCAATCATTTTTTTCCTTAAAAACCTTTTTATAATTTGAGTTGACACAAGAGTCTTATGTTTTTTTATCGATAACCAAAAAAAATGAATTTTTTTTTGGGGATTTGTCATTTATGTAATTAAAAAAACAAAAAAATTAGGTTGAAACAATAATATTTTTGTTAAAAATTTAATATTTTTTTATCTAAAACAAAAATATATATCGAAAAAACTTGATAAATAATGAAGTCCAATATTGTCTAAACAAAATAATTTGATTGAGGGATTAATCGAAACAATTAATAGAACTATAAATTCCACGTCAACAATTGCAACCGTTTATTAGGTTACTGGTAACATTTTTTGAAAAAAACATCAAATTCGTAATTTCTAATTTGTTCCCACCTGGGCCACCGCCCAAAGCCCAATTCACTGTAAGGGGCCCAAAAAGTTTTAATATATTAGTATAGCTCAGCAGTACAGTGTTAGGTTATATGTGTTTTGCGTGATAAAAATTATAGATAATGTGTTGATTTAGTTGGTAGTTACTTCACCTTGAAACTTTAATGGCATGGGTTCGATTTCCATTGTATGCATTTTTTTTATTTTTTTATATCTCATCACTGTCACTCGGATTTTCATCTACAGATTTCGTCTATTTGCTTTATATCAATATACAATCCATCACATTCAATATTCATACTTGTGTTTTTCAGTGGGTTTGATTTTATTATTTTTGTTTATCACGTGGTTTATATTATTTATTATACAATTATTAAATGGGATAATTGCGCAAAAAACCCCAAACTTGTCAGTTTTTTGTGATTAAAACCTCAAATCATTTTTCGTTGTATAGAAAACCCCGAACTAAGTAAAAATTAGTAAATCAAGGTTTTATCAATGGGTAACCCGTTGAAACCGATTATTAATCCTACGCGGACCGGTAAATAACCTACGTGGAATAAATTTTAATTGTTAAAACCGTTTGCCAAGTATTACACATCATTTAAACCCCCGTTGATGATGTAATCCCGTTTAAAAATTACAATTAAAAATTATCAACGGGAGTTTAAATGATGTGTAATACTTGGCAAACGGTTTTAACAATTAAAATTTATTCCACATAGGTTATTTACCGGTCCGCGTAGGATTAATAATCGGTTTCAACCGGTTACCCATTGATAAAACATTGATTTACTGATTTTTACTTAGTTCGGGGTTTTCTATACAAACGAAAATGGTTTGGGGTTTTAATCACAAAAAACTGACAAGTTAGGGTTTTTTTGCGCAATTATCCTTTATTAAAAATACTAATGAGATATGTATTTATTTTTTGAGATTTTATTTATCTTTGACACATATGTTACTATTTATATTATTAATCATTTAAAATTTAAACTTCGTTTTCTCAATTTACTAATAAAAATATAATTTAATATTGTATGTAATTTTTACCCATTTTATAATCATACGATATTAATATAAATTTTTTTTTTTTTTTGCGGTTTTTTGGATTGAAGAAAAATTTAGAGAAACACCATGAAAACATTACACAATGACAGATTATGAAATCTTTAAAGACATGACATTGTTAATAGTGCAACAAAATCAATATTATTTAAGTGTAACTTTTTATACATACATACATACATATATATATATATATATATATATATATATATATATATATATATATATATATATATATATATATATATATATATTCATTTTTTAAGTATAAGCCGCCTAAAAATGATAGGACCGACATTGTTTTTAAAAAGACTTATCATACAAAAAATGAATGAAAGACTTATTCGGAAAAAAAAACGGATGTTCTGAATTTTTTTGCCGAATTTTTCCAAAAAATATAGCCAAAGGATTAGTCAATTTTGATGGGTCATGGATTTTTCTTTCAATAAAATAGAAGTATTTATCAGTATCTATTACAATTCTGACTCGTTCAAGCAAACGAGTCGAACGGATCGATGGCTAATGATAAAAAGATAAAAATTTATCATAATTTTAAAAAGAATTTCAAAAAACAATTTGTTTACACATCATTTTCTATAATTTTATTTTTTGAAAAAAATATATATTCTAGCTTATTTTTTTTATTACGTACCATTTTTCAGGATCCGCTCGTTTGACCCTTTGGATCGAAATTGTCACCCCTAATTTTACACTTAAACTATTTTACCACACGACTACCCTACGGTTCCCGAACCATTCCTGCCTATCTAAGGTTATATATATATATATATATATATTTATATATATATATATATATATATATATATATATATATATATATATATATATATATATATATATATATATATATATATATATATATATATATATATATATAAAGATTTGTTTGCAAACAAATAATTATTCAGGTAATATACTTGACCCATGTCTTTTTTTTATACTAGAAAATTTCAATTAAAGGGTAAAAGTGTAATTTTGTATTATTCAGACAGTTGGTTCAGCATGTGAAACAAACAATAAAAGTTTTTCTTAATCAGTTAACTTAATTTAGACAGACAACTAAATCCAGATAGAACTTAATGAAAAAAATTTAACAAACAGCCCTAAGTTGTAACACCCTACTTTTTCGACTAATGCCACATAGGACTCACAGTCCACGTCATCAAATCATAAGCAACGTCATCAAGGGTTAAACAGCTAATTACTACTAAATATCAACATCGGACATAAGTAACACAGGACGGGAACCAACCCCCGTCAACAAAGTCCGGCAACCACGACATAAGTAAAGGTTACAGTCATCCATGAGTCACTGGCTAATAAGCCAAACCACAAAACATCAAGACTACTTACGAAAGTAGTCACTAACTACTGTCCACGCGGCGGGTTTCGGCTACTGCCCGCTGTATCCCTAGCCTCAGTCCTCGTACCTGAGATCCACGGTTAAAACAACAGTCAGCGGAAAGCTGGTGAGTTACTATAAACAACTTTAAAACAGTTTATAAAATAGTTAGCACAACGTAACAACTGGTAAACAACTCTACAGGTGGCCGGCATCAACGGCCCGACGCCTCATCGGGAGCGACCCGGCACAGCCTGCATAGCCCACTCCACAAAGTAGTGGGTTGTCAGGTCCACTGAGTTGGGAATGACCCAACAGGCCTCTCTACTCTGCGTATCAACGACTATACGCGTGATCCACGAACTCTGCTCTGTGCTAACAAATGTCAACGTATAAAAGGATCCACATCGGACCCGGATAATAAACAACAAGTAAGTAACTCACCTGAAGCACGACTACAGTCCTGCTATCAACGACAGTATCTACAAGTCCCAGGCTTAGCTACAAAATCCTGGCAACAATAAACACAACTACACTGTAACGACTAGCTACGGAACTCATAACGACTATACTACTAATTTACGGACTTGACATCAGTTATCGGACTCAGACCCACGAGCGCGGCCAGGAGCGCGACCACGATCGCGGTCTCGGCCGCGGTCTTGGAGCGCGGGCGCGATCCCACCGCCAGCGATCACCCTTAGCCGCCTCATCCTGATCGCGGGCGCGACCAGATGAGCACGGCCGCGATGCGGCGACGAACAGAGCAGGTTATGCTCTGTTTTTCTACAACCACGGGAATCACTTTTAATCCCGATTTTACATATTTCAGGGGTTATAATCCAACCCCAATACACAATAACTACTTAGTATATCGCTTTAACTGAATTGAACGCGAATTACTAACCTCGACGCGTTCCTTTCTTCTTGAATTCGAGCTATAGCTTAAAGAGGTGATGATGATGATAATTTCTCAGTTTTGGTTGCTGAATTCCTCCCTTTGGCTTCCTCTTTAACTCCAGCTGAGGACACACACACACACACATATGACTTGAGCTTTTGGTGAAGTGAAGGAAAGGAGCCATAGACGTACTATATATACGTTTTGGGTCCGATACCCAATTAAAACGGGTTCGATACTCATTAATCACTGGGTAGACACCCGTTAACCCGATTAATCTCAAATTAACGACTTGGGCTTAGAATGTCAATTAACTCATTAAAACAACCCCAAATTCTCAATTACTACTAGACCGGTTATTATCTCAACCGATTAAAATTACACGTAATAGCAATCTACTTTACTGACTCACGTGCAATTTATCAATCAAAATTTACCAACTCACTGAGGCGACTCTTAAAGCCAATAAATAAATTACACGTACCTGCTGCTAGATTCCGGATGTTACAAATCCTCCCCTCTAGAACTGATCCCGTCCTCGGGATCTCAACTCAGGTGAATAGATGCGGATACCGCTGCCGCATGTCCGCCTCGGGTTCCCAGGTAGCGCTGGAACCTTTATGATACCGCCATTGCACTAATACCAGCGGGATTTCTTTCTTCCGCAACTTCTTTATCTTGCGGTCTAGAATAGTCTCGGGATGCTCAACGTATCTCAGCTGCTCGTCTACCTCGATCTCCGCCATGGGAACCGTTTCCTCATGTGGGGCCAAACATCGTCGCAGGTAGCTAACATGGAAGGTAGAATGTACCCCACGCAACTCTGGAGGCAACTCTAATCGGTAGGCCTGCGTGCCCACTCGCTCAACTATACGGAATGGCCCAATGAATCTCGGACTGAGCTTACCTCGTTTCCGGAATCGAATCACGCCTTTCCATGGGGATACCTTCAGTAGTACCCACTCACCCACATCAAACTCTAACTCCTTGGTCCTTTTATCGGCATAACACTTCTGTCGACTCTGAGCTACCTGTAATCTCTCTCTGACCACTGCTATCTTCTCACTAGTCTGCTGAATGATTTCGGGACCTGTAATCTCTTTCTCTCCCACCTCGGTCCAACACACAGGAGTACGACATTTACGACCATATAACGCTTCGAACGGAGGCATCTTAATGCTGGAGTGGTAGCTGTTATTATAAGCAAATTCAACTAACGGCAAATGTGAATCCCAACTACCACTAAAATCCACCACACAAGCTCGTAACATATCCTCCATCGTCTGGATCGTACGCTCGGACTGGCCGTCCGACTGGGGATGATAAGCAGTACTCATCTGCACTCGAGTACCCAACGCTCGCTGTAAGCTTTGCCAGAAGGTGGACGTGAATCGAGCATCTCTATCGGAAACTATCGAGGCTGGAACTCCATGTCGGGAGACAATCTCATACAAATAAACTCGGGCGAGCTGCTCCAACGTATAAGTCTCCCGGATCGGCAGAAAATGCGCTGTCTTCGTAAGCCGGTCTACTATTACCCATATCGCATCATATCCACGTGGAGTCCGCGGTAACTTCGTAACGAAGTCCATCGTGATATGCTCCCAACTCCACTGAGGAATCTCTAACGGCTGTAAGCGGCCATGGGGCTTCTGGTGCTCGGCCTTCACCTGCAGGCAAGTCAGACAACGCTCGACGAACTCAGCTATATCCCGTTTCATGCCGGGCCACCAATATAACGTACGGAGATTCTGATACATCTTCGTACTACCAGGATGAATAGCAAGGCGAGACTTATGAGAATCCTCTAAGATCAACTGTCGTGCATCACCGGCCCTAGGAACCCAAACTCGACCCTGTCTCACATACAACCCTCGAGAGTCAGTCTCGAACTCCTGTGACTGACCCAAAATGTGCTCCCTCCGGTGGTTCTCTGCACGCATCCCAATGGCCTGCGCCTCTCGAAGCCTCTCTCTCAGGGTAGATGTCACCTCGACCCTGTAATTACGGGCTCGGCTCGAAGATTCGCGCCCCTTTCGACTGAGCGCGTCCGCCACCACATTCGCCTTACCCGGGTGGTACTGAATGTCGCAATCGTAATCCTTGATCAACTCTAGTCCCCGTCTCTGGCGCATATTCAGCTCACGCTGACTGAATAAATACTGGAGACTCTTATGATCAGTAAACAAGGTAAACGGGACTCCGTACAGATAATGGCGCCAAATTTTCAGCGCAAACACGATAGCCGTCAACTCTAAATCATGAGTCGAATAATTCTTCTCATAATCCTTCAACTGACGAGAAGCATACGCAATCACTCGGCCCCTCTGCATTAATACACATCCCAACCCCGTCCCCGAAGCATCAGTATATACGACAAAATCACTGGTGCCTTCAGGTAGGGCTAACACTGGAGCCTGACACAATCGACGCTTCAGCTCCTCAAACACGAACTCCTGATCTTCGGTCCACTCAAACGGAACTGACTGACGAGTCAAACGGGTCAACGGCACAGCAATCAAAGCGAAGTCCTGGATGAATCGTCGATAATATCCTGCTAATCCCAGGAAACTGCGAATCTCTGCTACACTCCGGGGTCTCTCCCAGCTCATAATGGCCTCTATCTTGGCTGGGTCTACAGAAACGCCCTCGCCGCTAACGACGTGGCCTAGGAACTGAACTTCTCGAAGCCAGAACTCACACTTCGAGAACTTCGCATACAGCTTCTCTCGCTGCAACACACTTAGAATCTCTCGCAGGTGCGTCGCATGCTCCTCTACTGATCGGGAATATATCAGGATGTCATCTATGAACACTATGACAAACTGATCAAGATACGGACGGCAGACCCTATTCATCAGGTCCATAAAGGCTGCTGGGGCATTGGTTAGCCCGAACGGCATAACCAGGAACTCATAATGGCCATATCGGGTCCTGAATGCTGTCTTCGCTGTATCCTGCTCATGGACCTTCAGCTGATGATATCCCGAGCGCAAGTCGATCTTCGAAAACACGTTAGCCCCCTGCAACTGGTCGAACAAATCATCTATCCGCGGAAGAGGATAACGGTTCTTTACCGTTACCTTATTAAGCTCACGATAGTCTATACACATCCGCATCGACCCATCTTTCTTCTTTACAAATAGGACCGGAGCACCCCATGGTGAAGTACTCGGTCGGATGAAACCACGGTCTAACAGCTCCTGCAACTGACTCATCAGCTCCCTCATCTCGGTAGGAGCCAAACGATAAGGTGCACGTGCAATGGGAGTAGCACCGGGCACCAACTCGATACGAAACTCTACCTGTCTGTCCGGTGGCAAACCAGGTAGCTCCTCGGGAAACACATCGGGGAACTCAGAAACGACATCAACGGTCTCTATACTCTGTTTCTCCTTCTTTGCATCAACTACATATGCTAGGAAGGAGGAACAACCCTTGGCTAAACAACGACTAGCCTGAATCGCAGAAATGAGGCCAACACTGCCCCTACTGCGCTCTCCGTACACGGTAATGATACAATCCGCAGAAACCGGTAGCCGAATGATCTTTTTGGAACACGCAATATCAGCACGCTGAGAAGCTTACCAATCCATACCTATAATGGCATCAAAACTACCGATCTCTATAGGCAACAAATCGATCCTAAATGGATAGCCGTCTATCTCTAATATACACTGGGCATAAATATGCCTAACTACAGAAGCACTGCCATTAGCAAGCTCTATGGCCAATGGCTCTGACAACTCAACAGGCAAAGCAGTAAAATATGCAGTAAAAGCAATCGAAACAAAAGATCGGTTCGCTCCGGAATCAAACAACACTCGGGCACTATGACCATTTAAAATGAACGTACCCGAAACCACGTCGGCTGTATCTCGAGCCTCCTCCGCTGTCAACTGAAAAACTCGGCCTCTGGCTGGCGGGACAGTATCTCTGCGCGCTGAAGAGCCAACAGAACTCTGACCCTGTGCTGGGGGTCTCGAATCTCCCTGCCGCGGAGCTGTGCAATCTCTAGACTGATGGCCAGGTCGTCCGCAATTAAAGCAGAGCGGGTCTCTCGATGTACACCCTGACTGGGTGTGGCCGGGCTGACCACAACGGAAGCAACGCACATGGCGGGGATCACACTCCCCGGTGTGCCTCTGGCGGCATCTCCTGCAGAACCGCTCTCTAGTAGCCGACCCCGAACTCGACGCTCCTCCCCTCTGCTCGAACCCTGCAAAACGACTGCCCCTATCATCGGGCCTGCGATCTGACCTCTGCGAAGATCTATCTCGGTGCCGATCTCCCCCCTCGGACTCTGTGCGTCGACGGTCGTCCCCTCTAGGCTGGAACTGACTGGGACGACTATCTCTATCCCGATCTCTATCTCTATCTCTGTCAAAACCACCTCCCTGTCCAGCCGACTGAGTGACTCGTGGCTGCTCGACCACTGGATCTCTACGAGATAACTCGCTCTCTCGTCTACGAGCTAACTCGACTGCCCTGGCATATGTCGGAATGTAACCGGTATCAATAAACTCTCGAATCTCCTTACGCAATCCCATCAGAAACCGATTAATCTTCCGTGACTCTGTACTAATCTGGATCGGCGCGAACAAACTCAAATCGATGAAAATCTTCTCGTACTCATCAACCGATCGCTGTCCCTGAAATAACGTCAGGAAATCAATCTCCAGCTGAGCCCTGCGGTCCTCAGGACAGTATTGCTCCTCGAAACGAGCCCTAAACTGGCTCCAGGTCATCTCATAGGCTGGTCCATCTCCCATCATATCTCTAATCGTACGCCACCACTGCTGAGCGCTAGTCCGTAACTGGGCACTAGCAAAAGTCGTCATCTGATCAGGGTGGCATCCTGTGATACGGAAAGCCATCTCCATATCCTGCAACCAGTACATGGCCTTCACGGCCCCGGGCTCGCCGTGATACTCTGGCGGGTGTGCAGCAAGGAACTCCTTATATTTACACCCATTGCCTGCCGCTCGCGATGAACCAGCTCCTGAATCTCTACCTCCGCCTGAACTCTGGGTCTGGGACTGAATACCCTCAGCACGGCCTTTCTCGTAGGCCTCCTGTAGTCGTCGGGCAAACTCCTCATCTGATACCCGTCCCCCAGTGGGACCCTCGGGTCTCTGCTCGTCTGTCATAGAATCTCTGCATAATGTAAACAACATTACTATAACGACAATAATATAATTCTACAATTCCTTAGACCTACTCATCAGAGATCAAGCCCAAGGATCTAGACACTGGTTTAAGCCTAAGCATCACTAATGATACTTAAACCTTAAACTAATGCTCTGATTCCAAGCTGTAACACCCTACTTTTTCGACTAATGCCACATAGGACTCACAGTCCACGTCATCAAATCATAAGCAATGTCATCAAGGGTTAAACAGCTAATTACTACTAAATATCATCATCGGACATAAGTAACACAGGACGGGAACCAACCCCCGTCAACAAAGTCCGGCAACCACGACATAAGTAAAGGTTACAGTCATCCATGAGTCACTGGCTAATAAGCCAAACCACAAAACATCAAGACTACTTACGAAAGTAGTCACTAACTACTGTCCACGCGGCGGGTTTCGGCTACTGCCCGCTGTATCCCTAGCCTCAGTCCTCGTACCTGAGATCCACGGTTAAAACAACAGTCAGCGGAAAGCTGGTGAGTTACTATAAACAACTTTAAAACAGTTTATAAAATAGTTAGCACAACGTAACAACTGGTAAACAACTCTACAGGTGGCCGGCATCAACGGCCCGACGCCTCATCGGGAGCGACCCGGCACAGCCTGCATAGCCCACTCCACAAAGTAGTGGGTTGTCAGGTCCACTGAGTTGGGAATGACCCAACAGGCCTCTCTACTCTGCGTATCAACGACTATACGCGTGATCCACGAACTCTGCTCTGTGCTAACAAATATCAACGTATAAAAGGATCCACATCGGACCCGGATAATAAACAACAAGTAAGTAACTCACCTGAAGCACGACTACAGTCCCGCTATCAACGACAGTATCTACAAGTCCCAGGCTTAGCTACAAAATCCTGGCAACAATAAACACAACTACACTGTAACGACTAGCTACGGAACTCATAACGACTATACTACTAATTTACGGACTCGACATCAGTTATCAGACTCAGACCCACGAGCGCGGCCAGGAGCGCGGCCACGATCGCGGTCTCGGCCGCGGTCTTGGAGCGCGGGCGCGATCCCACTGCCAGCGATCACCCTTAGCCGCCTCATCCTGATCGCGGGCGCGACCAGATGAGCACGGCCGCGATGCGGCGACGAACAGAGCAGGTTATGCTCTGTTTTTCTACAACCACGGGAATCACTTTTAATCCCGATTTTACATATTTCAGGGGTTATAATCCAACCGCAATACACAATAACTACTTAGTATATCGCTTTAACTGAATTGAACGCGAATTACTAACCTCGACGCGTTCCTTTCTTCTTGAATTCGAGCTATAGCTTAAAGAGGTGATGATGATGATAATTTCTCAGTTTTTGGTTGCTGAATTCCTCCCTTTGGCTTCCTCTTTAACTCCAGCTGAGGACACACACACACACATATGACTTGAGCTTTTGGTGAAGTGAAGGAAAGGAGCCATAGACGTACTATATATACGTTTTGGGTCCGATACCCAATTAAAACGGGTTCGATACTCATTAATCACTGGGTAGACACCCGTTAACCCGATTAATCTCAAATTAACGACTTGGGCTTAGAATGTCAATTAACTCATTAAAACAACCCCAAATTCTCAATTACTACTAGACCGGTTATTATCTCAACCGATTAAAATTACACGTAATAGCAATCTACTTTACTGACTCACGTGCAATTTATCAATCAAAATTTACCAACTCATTGAGGCGACTCTTAAGGCCAATAAATAAATTACACGTACCTGCTGCTAGATTCCGGATGTTACACTTGATTTCCGGTTGAGACATATTGTTGATGCTAGATTAATTTGACATTCATTTATTAGCTGGATTGTGACCTGTGCACACCATGGTTAGGTGTTGCCAAGTGGATCATGATAGCTATTTGACTTATCACTTCATATGATATTGCTTGTACTGTAATTTAATATTCCGCAATTGATTACTCTATCTTAGTTTGATTGATATCGTATTGCATGATGTGGGACCTAGACTCGTGAGAACTGCCCCGTAAGCGGTGGTCTTCACAGTAGTGGGATTTGGGTCAACCGCACCAAAACCCAATGGTTTACGGGATTAGGCATGAATGGTACCCCATAGGAGTTAATTTCCCGAGCCAACTAGGCTACCCTCGAAGCTTTTGAGGCTAAAAACATGATTAAGCTCTCCCCCTTATTGCATGAGTTTTCCAAAATATTTTGACACATTATTTTCGTTTAAGCGCAAATGTACCTTAACTTGAACTCAACTTACATAAAAATGTTAACTATTAATACCACTCTTAACATAATTCTAGAATTCCAAACTAACATTAACTAATTCTAGGTACATTTTTCTATGTATCATCATTTTCCATGGCCTGATCGGCAAACAATAACCATTGGGGAAATTCAAAAGACTACATTGACACTAAGCATCTCATTCAATAGGACTC